>MU224108.1:1102184-1112716 GCA_018584345.1 Thuja plicata
TTCCTTGTTTGCTTTATATCACTTGTTTTAGTTACAAAACTTGGACCGCACTATGTCTCAAACACCTCATGGAGGGCCTTACACAAGGTCTAAGGCTAGAACTCAACCTGATGAGTCATATATCAACAAATTCCTTGCTTGGGAAACAGAGCAAGAGAACGATCCTTTCGTGAATACTAGCTCTGCTCTATTCATTGAACAACCCCGTGGGGCAGCCTTTTTCCAAGATATCATAGAAGCAAAGCTTGAAGATGTAGAGCAAGATTATTACTCCACGAAAGTAGTTGACGATGTTGTAGAGAGGAACCCTGAACGTTACTTAGCCATGCTAATAAATGAGTCAAACTCCCCGTTGAATTTAGTGTATCGACTATATGGCCCAAAAACCCTCTCACAGGTCAAAACACTACTCAGCCTCCTCAGATACTACATGTTGTGTCTCAGATCTTTCCACCATTGGTCTTACCTACATCAACGCAAACTATACCCAGTCAAACCAATGATCTGACCTAGGCTAGCACATCTTCCACTCAAAGCATGACAGGCTCGCAACTAAGTGCACCCATGGTCACTAGTATGCCTCCACCTTTGGTCACATGGCCAGGACAATCAAGCTATCATGCTATACCTTCCATCCCACCAAACACCAACTATTCTGAAACTATGCCGCTGCTGCAGTCAATTCACACTAGTCTTGGGATCAACACCTCATGCCCACAGGGATCCATCTCTGCAGGATCGACGTACAGTCAATGCCCACCCAAGGCTACATCTTTGCCCATTCTGACATCAATCCAACCCCCGCAACAGCAACCCCAGCTTCAGTTGCCTCAAATCCAACCCCTACAACAACAACCCCAGCTTTAGTTGCCTCAAATCCCACCCCCGCAACAGCAACCCCAGCTTCAGTTGCCTCAATTCCAGACTCAGCAACAACAACCCCAGCTTCAACCCCAACCTCAACAGCAGTAATATCAACCTCAGTTTCAATCACAACATCAAATGCATCAAAACCCACCATGGGCTACTCATGTGCCCCCATTTCCAAATCACTCGATGGGAAACCAATATCAAATCCCCAGGATGAAATCCTATGTTCCTGCTCAAGTGACACAGAGGCGCAGCCTCGTACCCACTACAACACAAAGGAATGTCCTCACACATCAACCTCAATATCAAACGGGCATGTTAATGCAACAAGTGCAAACCCTTCAAACCCAAATGATGGATATGAAAAATCAAGGGCAAACTAAATCCTACACCGCAGAGGATTTATACCCATACCCCTTTGACCATTCTCTTCACATGTCTCCGTTCCCAAATCACTTCTCAGTACCTAAATTTGATAAATATAGGGGCAATACCAACCCTATTGAACATATCCGAGAGTTTTTTGCTACTTGCATCGAAGTCGCCCATGATGAAACATATTTAATGCGACTGTTCCCACAAAGCTTGGCTGGACCAGCAATGGAATGGTTCTCGCATTTACCTGATGGCATTCAGTCTTGAGGTGAACTGGATAAAAAGTTCATAGCTCACTTCCATCATAACATCGAGCGCAAGGTCAGCATCAAGGACCTTTGTGATATCAAACAGAAGGATGGAGAGTCTTTTGTGAAGTTCCTACAGAGATGGAGGAATACGAAAAACTACATAACATATGATGTGCCCAAACAAGACTTAATAGTCATGTTTGTTGACAATCTAATTCTGGACATGTCATTCACAACAGAGTTACAGTTAGCTCTGAACTTCACACAACTCATCGAAAGAGGAATTTGTTGTGAGCAGAACTTAGTCAAATGAGGAATCCTTGCAGATCCCACACAAACGAATATAAAAAAAAATGCAACGGACAAAGCTAAGTGGTGGAACAAAAACAAAAATGTCACTAGCGATGGTGTCGTTGATGTGAAGACAGTCAACTACGCACAACCCAAGGTGTCACTACAAGGCGCACCTATGGCCAACAAAAAATCCACAGGGCCCACTCAACAAGCATACATCCAAACCCAACCTCCTCCTGTACAAGCGGGTGTTGTGTCAAATAGTCAACAACAAAATCAACGTAGACCATGGTTTCAATTCCAGCAACGAGATTTCACACAATTGGGAGAGCCGATAGAATTAGCTTTACGCAAGTTGATACAATCAAATACTATCACTCTCCCAGAAATAAGGGACTTTGAACATGAGGAAAACAAACCAAGGTGGTATAATGACAAAGATTTATGCGAGTTTCATCAAGTGAAAGGGCATAAAACATCCAACTGTTACCGATTGAAACGTGCTATCCAAGACCTGATTGACATATGGACCATCAATGTGACAAATACCCAAACCAAAGGCACAACTGATCACACTATTTTCAACGATACCTTTCATGATCACAACAAGGGAAAAGCTTTCGGGTCTGGTGGACTAGCAAAACAAGTCAACTATACATATGCCAACAGTGATAATGTTATCAATTGCCTCAATCCTTCAGATAGCCATGTGGCTACGATCACTATCAAAGACCAAGGTAACAAATGTGTTGTAACAACGCGTCACGCCAGAGTCGTCTTGCAAGGAGTACCATCCTCGTCTACTATATCGGCCAATCCTAAAGCAAACTCAGATCCACAAACAAGCATAGTGGACCAACTAAAGCACACACCTGCCTAGATCTCCATGTTTGACCTATTGCACATATCTCCACAGCATAAACTGGCACTTGACCAAGCCCTTCAGAATGCAGCTGTCCCAAGGGACATAACACCCGAGAGCTTCCAAATGATGGTCAACCATATAGCTGCAAACCAACATGCCACATTCACAGACCATGATGTGCCGCCGCATAAACCCCTGCATAATGATCCTTTGCACTTACCTGTCCAGGTCCACAAGAGCGCTATCCGTAGGGTCCTTGTTGATGGTGGAGCTGGGTTAAACATCTATACTTTAAAGTTAATCAAGCTACTGGGATATTCAGAATCAAGCATTTATGTCACAAGGACGATAAATATCAGAGCTTATGATGAAGAGGAAAGGTCCTCTAAAGGTATTATCATTCTACCTGTCTATATCGGTCCAATGGTAAAAAAAACTCCCTTCCAAATCCTAGACCTTGAGTTGGGATACAATATGCTACTAGGAAGACCCTGGATACATGAAATGCAAGTTGTACCTTTGACGTACCATCAATGCATCAAGTTCCCACACCAGGGAGAGGAAATCATCATAGAGGGAGATCCCAATCCTTTCCAATATTGTAATACAGTCCAAATCAACACTTATAACCAGGTACCATCAAACCAAGATGCAAGCATCCCATCCTCTTCAGATTTGAATCCCAAGGATGTCACACAGACAATAGGAAAGATAGTCATTAACCAGGAAGCAAGTATTCCCTCCTCTTCAGATTCAAATCTTAAAAATATCACACGAAAATTGCGCAAGATATCCGTTATGGACAAGGGTTGTGGTGAATACAAATATGAAGAGGCTTTCACCATCATGCACATGCCTGAGAACTTATGGCATGCCACAACCTGTCATTACAACAGAAACTCCGCAATCTGTTCTATTCAGATGTCCACCCACAACCTTTGTCTGATGGGGAGACATAGCGGAAGAAAAGCCATTTGAACAAGACATCAATACCTAGTTATACCAAGACCCACCAGAGACAATCCGACCACCACTACCCCTATCAAACTATGGTAATGGTTACACAATGTTACAAAGATTTGGGTATGATGGTACAACCGGGCTGGGGGCAAGACAACAAGGCATAATGGAATTATCTCTCCCGCCGACCCAGAGAAACACGAGAGGGTTGGGCTATGGACAACAAAGAACCAGTCCTGTGATCCAAGACATTCAAGTCAATCAAGAACAAATAGAAGAGATGAACCAGGGGCACAACATAGAACATGTCTTGATAAGCAACATATTAGCACAGTTGTTGCCCGCCGAAGAGGGAACACACAAACCCGAATAGACCTCCACATAGCAATCGATGATAACCAAGGAAGTGAGACATCTGATGAGCGTTCTATTGAGACTGACTCCCACGAGTATGAGTGGAGATCCTTTCACGACTCTGAACCGTCAATCCCATATTATTCCCCTCGGTCAGACACTATCATAAACCTAGAAGACTTATTTGACCAACTGACCATTATCGAACAACCCTGCATAGACAAGCATGTCATTTATTAGACCTCAAGTGGTGCATCCACATCACAGTCCAGTTTTGTAGGAACCATATCTGTAGTCCCTTTCAATCAACCAGAGTCAAACAACCATGAAAGTATCTTTCTTGTACACCATGAGCTCATAGAGTAGGATCAACAAGGACCACCTAATTTAGATGTCTTCGAGAACGATGAGGCTATAGCTCATTTCATGGGACTTAGGGAAGGCTCAGGAGGCCACAAGGCAAGTTTCTCAATTGACCTCGACAGAGCGGCATATTTCGGGGAGGTAGCTCCTCTTTCCAGTCCACAAAAGAAAAAGAACAAAAGAATGATAAAAAGCTAAAACAAGACGTATCTTCTAGTGAAAACCTCACTGAGGTGCTAGAAGATGGAAAGAAGGAACTCCTCCCCTTGACAGAGGAGAAATTGGCATTACTAGCAGAAGAAATAGGGGAAGTCAAATTGGGAGATGACAAGAACCCAAAGAACATATACTTGGAAAATTCACTCACCCCTAAGGAGAGAGAACAATTCATCAGTTTCTTCAAGGCAAGGATGATTAATTTCGCATGGTCCTACTCGGATATGCAAGGGTTGGATCCAGAGCTAGTACTACACCATCTCCCGTTGCTACCCAATGCCAAACCTGTCAAACAGAAGCTGAGAAAGATGCATCCCCATGTTGCATTTCTAGTCAAGGCAGAGTTGAAAAAGCTCTTGGATGCTAAGTTCATAAGACCTATACCATACGCGGACTGGATATCTAACTTGGTACCAGTTACAAAGCGCAGTGGTCAGATACAGATTTTCACAGACTTCAGGGATCTCAACATAGCTTGTCCCAAAGATGACTTTCCTTTACCCAACATTGATATGATAGTAGCTCTAACTGCTGGACATCAAATGCTATCACTCATGGATGGATTTTCAGGGTATAATCAAATAAGGATCGCACCAGAGGACCAACACAAAACAACTTTCACATGTCCTTGGGGGACATATTGTTGGAATGTCATTTCGTTTGGTCTAAAGAATGCCAGAGAGACATATCAAAGGGCTATGACAACTATATTTCATGATCTCATCCACAAAACAATGGAAGATTATGTGGACGACATACTAGCCAAGTCAATACTTTGCAAGGATCATCTACAAGTATTGGGACCAATCTTTGACAGAATGCAGTAATTCAAGGTCTGTCTAAACCCAAAGAAATGTGCATTCGGTGTCACAACAGGAAAGCTACTGGGGTTCGTAGTGTCACATAAAGGAATCGAAGTGGACCCAACGAAAGTCAAAGCGATATTGGACATGCCTCCACCATTGAACCTAAGACAACTAAGAGGGTTACAAGGAAGGCTCCAATCAATTAGGTGCTTCATAGCTCAGCTAGCAGACAAGTGCCACCCATCCCAACATCTACTGCACAAAGACATCAAATTCATATGGACAGAGCAATGTGAACAGACATTCCAAGTCTTCAAGGACTACCTTCTAAAGTCTCCTATATTGGTGCCACCAGTCCAAGGTAGACCATTGCTTTTATATATCTCAACAATAGAGTCAGCATTAGGTGTACTCTTGGCACAACATGATGACGCAAGTAAAGAAAGGGCCATCTACTATCTAAGTAGAACATTGGTAGGATATGATCTCAACTATACACCAATTGAAAAGTCATGCCTTGCAGTTGTCTTCGCTTCCCAGAAGCTGAGACATTATATGTTGAGTCACCAAACAAAGTTGATCGCACATATTGATTCTTTAAAGTACCTCCTAAGCAAAGCAGCGCTCACTGGACAAGTGGTGAAGTGGGTAACGATCTTAAGCGAGTTTGACATTGAGTACGTAGACATAAAGGTTATCAAAGGACAAGTGATCGCGGATCAACTAGCACAGGCACCCATTCAAGACCATCAACCTATTATTTATGACTTTCCTAACGAATCTACTATGACACTACAACTGGCAATCGAGGTATGACAACTTTATTTTGATGGATTGTGTACAAACCATGGTGCGGAGGCAGGGATAGTGCTTATCACTCCAGATCATGATACAATTCCAAAGTCTTTCAGACTCAATTTCCCGTGCACCAACAACATAGCAGAATATGAAGCACTGGTCATTGGTCTAAAGATAGCAATTCAATGGAGAATCAAGAACATGAAGGTCTTTGGAGACTCGCAGTTGATCATTAGTTAAGTACACAAAGATTATACGACCAAAGATGAGAAGCTCATACCATACAGAGCACAGATAGAAAGACTACGTGTGTGCTAAGATGTTGACACACTTCTATGAATCATTCCATCCAAGGTTGCTCAAGAATGAGGCCTCAAATATCAATCCATAGCTCTCTAGTCATGGAGTGCAAAGGTTTAAAATGGAGGCCCTCAGATTGACCTAGTTAGTGCCTATGTAAGTACACCATGAAATGAGAGATTCAAATGCATGAAAATGAGATCTACTCTATATGATTACAATGCATGAAAGGAAATTAATCTAAATGATAACAATGCATGATTAATCTATAAAAGGAAATACTAATGCAAGTTTAATCTATGAAAAATAAACATGAATCTAATCTACATGAGTAGCCATGAATGCAAGAAGAAGAAGACAAGAAGATAGAGAAGTTGCAATATCCAAGCTCAAGTGCTCAAATCCTCCTCCAAAATTGCTCTCCAAACCTGCAACATAACAATACTATAAAAACCTAATATGTAAATGAGAAGGAGAGATTTCCTTTTAAAGAGCAATGGACGGTTGAGATTAAGAGGCAAAAATCAAAGGCTATGATTAAGAGGCAAAAAACCCACCACTTAAGAGTATGTGAAGAAAAAGAGATTTTTATTTAATTTTCATTTAATTTATTGCCTTTTTCATCAAATAAAGTGTTTTAAATGGGGATTTTTATTTATTTAATTAAAAGAGGGGTTTTCTTTATAATTAAGTAAATTAGAGGAATTTTATTTAATTAAATGGGGGGAATTGAATTTAATTAAATAAGAGAAATTTTATTTAATTAAAAAGGAGAAATTTACTTTAATTAAATAAGAAATTTTATTCAATTAAAAGGGAGATTAAATCTTTTAATCAAATAAGATACATTTTATTTAATTAAAAGAAAATTAAATCTTTTAATTAGATAAAAATGATCAAACCTTAAGAAATATTGAAATAATTGAATTAATTACAATTTGATTAAGGAAATTGATTTGAATTGAAAATATTCCAAAGCATTGATTCAGAAATTTGATAAAATGATAAAATGATAAAATGGGGCCCAAAGTCTAGGCGACCATTTTAGGGTGCATACATTTGCCCCTCTTTGACTAATGTGTGATCATTCTAGGAACACATGTAGTCAAAGAATGCAGTTGAAGTGTGAGATCATTTTGGGATCACAAAACAACACAGACATGTGATCATTCTGGGAACACATCAGGACAAAAATAAGCACAATTGAAAAAGACAAAGTCAACACCAAAATAAGTAATTGACATGTCAGAGATAAGAATCTCAAGTAAGACTGATATAATTGATAAAGCTGAATCAAATATTGAAGTTTGATACGTACTGCCCCCTCGTGATCGAAATTGAAATGAGATAGAAGAGAAATAATAAATTGATAAATTTTGATCAAATCGAACTAAAGATAAGGTTCTTGATGCATGATGTAAGATGAAAGATAGAAAGATCACAGAACCAAGGTAGATCACAAAGCATGAAAGATTATGCCCCAAGGTTGAATTAGAAGAAAAGAAGAAGAAGAAGTGGGGTGAAAGCAAATGGAAGATAGAAGTTTGAAAGAGGTGGAAAGAAATGGAGAGAAGAAAGAGAATTTGCCCCAAGAGAGAGAATGCCCCAAAATCAATCAACTGTTTAAGATAGGAAATTTCGATTGAGATCACGAAAGAGGATAAAGAAATGAAGATCAAACATGACCACAGTTGATTAAAAGTTCACAAGAAAGATGAAGGAAACCCTCACAAACTCATAATGCATCCTAAAAATGCAAACTAACATGAAGTCTAATGATGCAAGCTACATGAAAATGCAGAGGTGTACTTGCAATAGAGCAACTGTAACATAGGACTTTGTGTTCATCATTCATTAGAGAATGTTAAGGAACTTATTTTCATCATTGGGCCATTATTAACGGACATCAAAAAATCAAACAATCATCACTAGTCACAATCACAACTATGAAGATATCAATGCGATTTATATCGGAAACATCACACAACCATCACTAGTCACGAGTGCAACTATGAAGATATGAATGTGATGTATATCGGAAACATCACACAACCATCACTAGTCACGAGTGCAACTATGAAGATATGAATGTGATGTATGTCGAATTTGAAATGTGGAAAGATTCTAACATAAGCATCAAAGACATAAAGGTCAAGATGACTGTGATGTTATCTTACCCAATTTACTATAGCAAAACTACGCTCGCATCAAGGCATAGAGGCCAGGATGACCAGCAGAACGGTTGTGCAAAAATAGTGAAGCATAAAGCAAGAAGCAAATAAAAACATGCCACATGCCCCAAGTCCTCTAGCTATGCATCACAGAGAGACTTATTAGACAAGGACACTCAACGAAAATCAATAACAATTAGCACACAAAGAAAATATCATGACATAACTCAAGCATTAAGTGTTGCATTTAAAAATTTAAGTGTGTTAGCTGATACTGAGTTCTGAGAATAAGGATCAAATGCTTGCAAGCAGGCAAGATCACATGACAAAATGGGTAAGATCAAACTGATAAGTGTTGAAAAACACTCGATGTCAAGGGTTGTATTAAAAAATACAGTTGGGGTGGTGTTGAAAAACACCATTTGTGAGATATCCTAAAGACTAACACATCCAAGAGACCAAAGCTAACACAGGTATGCCCCCTAGACAAAGACAAATACCAATTCCAGACCAAGGCAACAAGGACAAGGCATGATGGAGAAAGGCTAAGTGTCGCAGACATGCGCTAAGAAATAGGGATGCAAAGGCCTCAAGTAGCGCTCGTTTTCAGGTTTTCACTACTTGGATTTTATTACATTTTTTTCTCTTTCATTTTTTCATTTTTTTCAGAACTTTTTATAATTTTTTTGAATTTTTGCTACCAAGGAGCCTATTTCCAGGTTTTCACCAAGGCACTTTTTCTATTTTTTTGAATTTTTAAATTTTTTTATTATTTTTGGAATATATAATTTTTTTTTTTGAAGATACATCAAAGCGCCTATTGCTAGGTTTTCACTAAGATGATCATTTTTTCAGGACATTTTCTGATTTTTAAATTTTTTGACAATATATCATTTTTTAGATTTTTTCAGGATAAATAAATATGTACAAAAGGATGCCCCCAGACAGAATAGGCATCAAACTCCCAAGCAAGATCACATCGCGCAATCCCAATGTTTTAGCAACGTGGAGGACATGAGGGATTAGCAAGCTGGTGGGAGAGATGAAAGACAAGGAAAACGAAGGGAATTGAAGGGAAGAAATCCTCAAAGGCAAACTCCTCAAGACTACCCAAGCCAGGGAAAATGAACCATTATGTAAACCACATTTGGACAAGAAATGAAAGGCCATCATAGGATAAGTCACAAAAGCGTAATGCAAGAGCAAGAAAGGATGCAGTCCAAAGGTGTAGACATGTCAAGAGACTTCATAGCACCATTTTTTACTCTTTTTTTTATTAGATCAAGACCAAAGGGGAAAATGATAGAGATAGACGAAAATGAATAGAGAAAAATAGATATGAAGGCTAAACATGAAAGGAATGAAAGCAAGATCATCGAAAGATAGCTCACAAGATAGCCCAAATGTTCGTGTATAGATCAACATTGTCAAGATCAAAGAGAGAATAAAGAATGGATGAAAGATGTAGAGGAACTACGCATGATGCCTGATTGCCAGGTTTTCATCACGATACCTATCCAAGGCACCACAAGGGAGTGGTTTTCACCATAGCATGAAATTATTTCTCTTTAATTTTTTTTCTCCTTTTTTTGTATATTTTTTTTTCAATTTTTGAATTTTTTGGAAGAAGGCAAACTTTTTAGATAATGCTCCTTGAAAGGATAAACCGTGATATGCCAAGGATTCAAAATGATATGCTCAAATATGTTGATAGGGAAAGGAAGATAAAAGAGAAAAATGGAGGATAAGGTTTTATGCAAAGCGAGTGAGGTTGGAAGATAAGAGGAATAGACAAATGAGGAAAAATGATAGAAGGTAGAAGGATAGTGAATGGAAGGATTGTGAAAGGGTAGATGGAAAGGAAGGCAAGATCAACATCAATACACACCTTGAAGGGTGGCGAGAGGAT
>MU224108.1:1128024-1139306 GCA_018584345.1 Thuja plicata
GAGTGCTAAGTGTTCCATTCATTCTCATGAGAGATGGGTTCATGTGAACCACTACTCATGAATTATGGGTCAATGAGTTTGACTCAAAAACTACACAGTTGAATCCTGATAGAAATATCACAATTATCTCACATGTTGAAAACTTTAATTAAATAAATGAATTCAATATTCATTTATCTTCAAAGAGATAACTCCAATCAGATCACATGGGTAACTTCACCCACCTCTCCAGTCCACATGGGTAACTTCACCCACCTCTTTAGTTGAAAAAGGTAACTCACAATTAGCTCTTCAGTCAACCAAACTTTGTCTCCTCTTTAAAAATTGAAGAGGTGGAGTTTACTGATGGCTTCTCCAGTTCCCTTTGATCTCAATTGTTCATCTCCCTTTCTCTGGGATTGATCTCAATCGTTCATTTCATCCCCAATTCCTGTATAATAAACCCTTCATAACCATTTGAAGGATCCAGGATTTCAAGCTCTCGTGCGCCATTACTATGTCAGTTTGGTTCTAGCATTCAAGCCATCTTGCGATCACACACACATTTCAATTAGCAAATTCTCGATGCTTCTCAAGTCATAGACGCTGCCCCGCCAATACTGAGCATCAAGAACAACATTTCGGAAGGAGTAGAGAGAAACAATAGAAGCTTCAAGCATCGTGGGATTTTCATTTATTTGTTTTCCTTTCTCTTGCTTGTACATTTTATTGATCACGTTTTATTGTTATTAGTTTTAGTAGTATTGTGTACTTGATTTATATCATTTGTAAAACCTTTGCTACTAACCCTTGCCTTTGGAAAGCTTGGGAATCACGGATCACGAAAAGGAGGCTTACAAATACTGTAATAGAAATCTTAATTTAATATTTACTATTTAATATTGAATGTTCAACTACAATTAATGATTATATTTAGTTAATATTAAACTATCTTGTTGAGCGGACAAATGAATTTTCCATTTTCAAGTTGTTTACAGTCTCCTTTCGGCATTGAGAAAAATATCGTAAGGCTTAATCTTTAGGACTTAGGCAGGAACTAGACGTTATGCGTCCTTGTTTATATTATGATTTTTTTCATTTATTGTATTCATTTTTTTCATTAATTTTTATCAATCATATTATAGAATTAAACATTTTGAGAAAAGTTCTATTATCTATATTAATTTTTTCTTTTTCTTTTTTATTTATAAAAATGTATATTCATTTTATTAATTGCAAAAACAAAGTATATATTAAACCCAATTCAAGGGAGCATATCTCCAGGAAAGAAACGGGTGAGGAAAACCTTAGGTTGTAGCCCATGATGCAAAATCTAAGACCTAAGACGCAATTGTACCATAACATGTGATATTAATTTTTCTTTTAAATATTTATAAAAATATCATTTTCCTTTCTCTCCATTAGTTTATATAGCAAACAATCACTACAGAATTTAAAAATATAAATTTCAATTCATTTAATACATTACATTAAATATCAAAAGTCATAAATTTCAATTTATTTAATACATTACATTAAATGTCAAATTTGATATCTTTCAATTCACTTAACACATTAAATCAAATATCAAATGTATTAAATGTTTCAATGAGATATTCACTAAAATATATGTTATAAAGTTTGACTTTATTATATGTTATATACAAATCCTATCTTTAAAAATCTTGTTTGGTCTTATTAGTCCTATTTGTTTTCAAGCATGGTCAATGTCTGATATTGATATCATTTACTATATGGTAAATTCTATCCACATTTTCACTTTGGCCCGTAAATTAGTGGAAAATATTATCATTGTATTAGATTTCATCTACAAAGTTTAAAAAAAAATGAATTTCTAAAAGCATTTCACATATATCGAAATAAAGTTATTGACGCAGCCACGGGAGGAGGGACCTCAAAGAGATCAATCCAACCTTGCAGCAAGAGTGACACAGTGGAAACAACATTTCAAGCAACACGAGATTGAAAGAATGCAAGATCCAATGTTCGCATTAACACAAATTCCTGAATTACATAGAATTGGCAATCAACATGCAGGCTTACATTCCATGCATACATGTCTGGTTACATAAAGAAATATGGGCTACCCTTCATTGCTAACCTTGGGTAAACCTGCCCTACCAGACACATTAGTGGTGGCAATTTGTACCCACAAAGAACGCACAACTTTGTAAGGTCATTCTACCATTTTGTCACCTTTACACCAACTAGGTTATGAGTGGGTCAATTGTGGTCTACATCTCCAGAGTTGCCAAAATGTAAAGCAAATAATGTAATTCATGGTTTTAGGCCATTTTTCGCATGTTTGAGAAGTCATGGGTTTATAGGGAGTCATTTGGTTAAAAAATGAAAAAAAATGTCAAAATTGCTCAAAAGTTGCTATGACAACTTTTGCAATTTTGCGCAAAAACTTGCAACTTTGTTCCCCAATAACCAATTGGTTAAAAACAATTGGGATAGGTGTATCCAAGGTCTACAAATCATCTTTGGGTCGAGGATGAATCAACATAGTGAAAGGTTGTGCTTGAAAGGAGGAAACTTTAATAAAATTCTGGTTTTTGTAACGTGCTTATACATTTTTTTTGTTGATCAGAAGTTTGTATTGGATTGGTATTGATTCATCTCGATCCCAAACCTATAGAGATCTTAAGAATGAGGATTTTACTTCATTCTAGAAGAGGTTGGATCCTATGTGTGGAGGATGAAGGGTGATCCCACAATAGTGGGTTACACTTTTTCGGAGGAAGAAATTCCTCACAAATCCGCGAGGTGGGAGGATTTAGTCAGGTACTTTTGATAGAAAGTACCTAATTGTTTCGATCGGAACATTAATAGTTTCGATCGAAACTACCTTTTTTGCTTAGTTTCTATCGAAACTAACCTAGTTTCGATCGAAACTAAGTTAGTTTCGATCGAAACTAAGCTAGTAAAGATTTTAGTGGGATTTTGACCCATACGCATGTTAAACTAAGAAAGTAGTTTCGATAGAAAGTACTTTCGATCGAAACTAATTAGTTTCAATCGAAAGTACTTTCTATCGAAACTACTTTCTATCGAAACCCCCAAAATTGAGGCTATCTGCAAAGGCTAACAGAAATCTATAGTTTTCATGGCTTCGGGGCTCAAGCACGGGGCTCAAATGGAAGAATAGGGACACCTCCTTTTGCATCACACAAGTACTCTGAACGAGCTTTCTAACGAATATAGATTTCACAAATTTTGAATTAATTAGATCTGTATTTTGACGTGCATCGGATGTAGGTTTTTTATCCAATATAAACTTCTAGGTTTGACGTTCAATGAAAAATAGTAGAAAAGAGAATTTTTTTTTGAAAAATAACAATGCCCTCCAGCTTTGAGTCTTCTTTCTATCAAAAATATAATAATTGAATTTTGATAAATACACAACAAGTTATTAGCTACGCAGTCAACGTATGTCACAATTACGGTTTACTCTACTTCAAACATTCATAAAATATGCAACAATCATGATAATGTCATCAAACCAATTGCATGCCCTCCATATGGATGTTACAAAACCAAATTTGAAAGAAGCGCATTGATATCTATTTTAGAAAAAAAGTTATGTTGTACGAAGTCATTGTGCCTTTTTGAAAATGACGTTTTCAGCAACATAGCAGTTTTAGTGGGAGAAAAAAAACCATTAAAATCAATTCAAAAAAAAATAAAAAAAATATATTTAGAATCTAGACAGAAAATCCTAAAAGACTCTAGTTTACTTCATCTTCTGATTTCAAACAGTTTAACGACAATATGCATTCGAATGTGAACGTTTTTCTCAAAATGTAGACTTCAATGTCCGTTTAGGCAAAAAAGTGTAACCCACTATTGTGGTATCACCCTGAAGGTAGTTTGAACAAATTCTTTCAAAACATTCTTAAACCCCTCATTGTCAACGATTTTGTAATAAATTGGACAATTTCCCATATGATCCACCATGCGAAAATTCTATAACTTTGGGGTTTGATAGGCCATTGGATGCTCTAAATGTTGATGGTGATCTTTGATTGGGAGGCTGTGTCTATTGGTAGAAAGTTGGTGTCTTTATGATGAAGAAGGTATTCTAAATCTAGATGTCTAATGCTTGTCAAGTCCGTGTGTTGGCATTGTCATATGAATGTTTTAGGTTACTAATTTGAACCATTGTTCCATTGTTCCCTACTGTCCTATTGATCAAGAGTATTGTGTCTTTGATATCATGTTGTTCTTTTATTCAAGCTTTGCAAACATGAAGTTAGTCCTAGTTTTGTATTAATCCATTAGGTGCTCCTACACCAGTTGTGAACGACCGTAGAAGGATTCTGACTTTCTATGACTTGGTTCTCATAATGAAACATTGTTGCTCTCTCATCATGAAGATACAAATACGAAACATGTTATCTAAAAACATCAAATTTTATGGAAACACAATAAATATTTCCAAATACATAAAAAATTATTGAAACACAGTAACTGTGATACTTTTATAACAAAAAATAAGCAATGATTCCATAAACATGAATGGTACATGTGTACCGCACATAACGAAGAAATAATATGAAAATGAGAAAGTTTTATATATATAAAAAATAAATTAAAAGTATCTCCATATACAAATATGACACAAATGTCAACTCGAACAACTTTCGCAACATGTAGCACATGTCATCTCAAAATCTACGTGTCTAGATACAATGTGGCATATGCCATCTCAAAATGTGTCATATGGCATCTCAAAATAACTAAAAGTACAAATGTTTGTAGGACATCCTATGCTACTAGTGGATCATCAAAATTGAGCCTCTTAGAAGTACTCTTTGGCTCTAATGAATCCTGCATGAACAAAAAAGTGAAACCCTAAGCTAGATTACTTAATTTATATGATTTGTACATCTCAAAAATAAACATTCAAATTCATATTGAACAATAATTTAATTAAAATTTAAAATTGTATTCTCATGTACCTTGCCTATTTGTCTCATCATGCACTCTGGAGTCCTAACATATGTCCTTTGTAGCGAAGGGACAAGTACGCTACCAATGCTAGCTCCAACCTATATATGTTTGCAATTGATCTACGCGTTATCCTATGATGTTATCCTTGATAGAAAAATAAATTTACAAAATAATTGAATTAAAATTAAAACTTACCTGTGGTGAACTTTCTTCTGGCAATCTCGGCTGGATCATCAAAGATACAAAACCTTGGTGTTGTGCCTCCCTCGCACTAGGTGTTACCTACGAGAGTCAAAAAGATACTTTTTACGATCATGAAAATCATGTATATACTTGATACAAAAATGTAAACAACTAAATTTAGAAATATACGTACTATGGGGCTATCATTGTGAAATGAAATGAGTGAGAGTCTAGGCTTGCATGAGAAGCCTCTCCATGAGATGATGCAACCCATGTAGTGACGTTTGTTGTATCGTCCACCTTGAACACATAGTCATATGCATCAGCATCACTCAAGGGACCCAAGCACAAATTCTTGCACATAATGAAAGTATGGGGCACAAAGACATGTGAAATCATAGAGGATGTCGAAGCACCAACATCATCAACATGAGGTGATAACAATGTCATAGTCTACCTAAACAATAGATCTCTCAAGGTGTGAATGACCCTAATAGTCTGTGAGTCGGTCTCTACAATAATATTTGGATGTTGCACTGGAGGAGGGGGTGAAACATCAGTGGGGGGGACATAAGTGTAGGATTTTACTCGGCGTGCCCATGGCCTATCCTGAGGATTGGCTCCGTCTACGATGCCAATGTTTGGTCTCATGCTCCTATAGTTTACTTTGTGACCAAGCACAAATTCAACATACAGTTGTTTTATAAAATAGAAGGGGACCTCCAAATTTTTGTGGGGTGGTCTATCAAAAACCACACCAGCGATCCCAAAAGTGCTCACACATTGCATCATTTGTGCACCATTTGATAGACAACTTGGTCTTTTTAGGGTCCACTTTTTATCCAGTTTTTTGGATTCACAAAAAGGGAACATATGACATCTTTAGTTATATTAAGGGCCTAAACCCCATCATAATCCAACCCATCATCATGCTCGACATGCATGGCCTCGTGCTAATGAAGTGCAACATTATGTTGCACTATAAGCTTCTCCATATTTTCAAAAATGGAGTTCAATGTGGCAAACATGGGGCATAATGTAGGGATAGTGCCATATGTGTTTTGGAAGCCCCTCAATTGATTTAGATTTTCGTCTATGAGTTCCTCTAAAGGTCAAGGATTTTGAGCGGGTTGCGGATTGTTTTCAGATTCATTATTTGGTAGGGGAGGGTTTTGAGGGGGTTGTGGATTATTTTCAAGTTCATTATTTGGCAGGGAAGGGTTTTGTGGTTGGTTTGAGTAAGCCATGCTTGGTTACATGAGAAATAAATATACAATTACAATCAAATTTAAAACACTACAAACAAATTCAATAAAAATCCCTATTTTAAAGCAAAAACAAGAATTTCATTTAAAAAACATCGAAAAACAATAAAAATAAATTAAAAAATTAACACACTGGTGATGATTTGGGGTAAAATTGGAAGAAAATTGGATCATATACCCAATTAGTTTCGTATAACCAAAGTCGCCTGCCCTTTTTTTCCTATTGGCGTTTGAAAAATGAGGCAAAATGTGTTCTGTCTGCGATTTTATGTTACATATATCGGGTTCTAATAGCTATCAGGTATACGATACCTATCAGATACTCGATATAGTTTGTGCTTCGGTGTTACCTTTGGCAAGGTGTACTGAAACCTAGGCCTACAAAAAATTCAACACGTTTTTTAGTGCATTTTTGGACGGGTGAAAAAGGGATTTTTTTCACATCGCCACTTTTTGGCATACCATGACCCTACACATACCCATTAGTTACACGTTTTTATAAATTAAAGTTATTTTGAAAAAAGTAATATTAAATTATTTTGATTACTTAAATGCAAATATTACATTTTTTTAGGAAAATATTTTTTATCAAAAAGCAAGAAAGGATAAGTCTCTTTGCAGTAGATGTTATATATAATTAAAAAACAACTTCTTTTGAAAGCATTTTAAATTATCCATTCAAATGGTTGAGATGTTGGTTGCACAAATTTAGGAACTATTGAGGCAAAAGTATGTCAAAGGTACAAGGAAGACAATTTTCTTGCATCAACTTGACTAAATTCATAAATGCGCATCTTTGTGGTACCTTTTGAGTTATTTATCAGCATGATACCTCTCACAATCTCCCTAAATTGGGTTGCAAACATCTCAACTACTTAAATAAGAGGTCTATTGAATATTTATGCAATTTTAGAGGATGATTAACAAAAAGAAAGAATATTATGAAACTATAAGATTATTTTGTATTCATAATGTGAATATGTTAAAATTGTAAGAGTGAACATTGATGAATATGCATCATTGAATATCGTTGACCTAGTTTTTCTCACAATGCAACTTCTAATAATTTAACATAGATATTGCTACGATTATAATGTAAATATTTTATCAATTGATTTGTGCATGTAGATTGTCATTGTTAGCTACAAAACATTACAAAATTTTGAACTTGTAGACATTGCAAAATAAATAGTCTACAAAATTGTGTCATTGTCTATAAAATAATAGGCATTGAAAAACATGCATGGACTATAAAATAGGACATAACTTACACAAAATATGCATGCTATAAGACATTGTTGCATAAGAATGGGTTGTAAAACTACAATATATAATGCATTGTTGACTCATTTATGATAAAGCCAAGGAACAATTTTGGGTCCTCCATAGGAATATCTATTGGAGTATTTCTTGGAGGAGATGAATCAACATGGGATTTAATAGGATTAATGAACATTGTTTTATCTAAAAGAACAAAAAAATGAAATTATTTGAGAAAGGAGTCAAGGGCTTGTGACTAGTAAAAACTTAGAAGTTATTGAATGTAGCATAAGCATGACTTAATATGTTGTTATATCCCTTAGAATTTGATGATGTTTAGGTAGAGGGATGAAGTAATCAATTGCTTCATAGTGCTTGCACTTAGTGCTATATTCTTATCACTACTAACTTGGAAGTTGGTAAGACTGACATAAGTAGGGCTTAATATGTTCTATATCCCTTAATATGTGATGTTTTAAGTAGAGGGGTTGTTGGAGTACTCAATTTCCCTAGATTACTACAATACATGTTGAAGTCCTATTTTTGTCCATTTGCCTCTATTTTTCTTCAATTTACTCACTCTTTATTGTCGGATCTTTTCCTTTTCTCTCTTCAGTCTCTTTGAATAAATTTTCTTAAGTCCTATCGGATCTTTTCCTTTTCTCTCTTCAGTCTCTTTGAATAAATTTTCTTAAGTCCTATTCTTGTCCATTTTCTCCTCTCTATTTTGATTTCAATGTTCAATTTGATTTATTCTCTTTGCTTCTAATTATTTTTCTTCTTCTTTCTTTTAGTTATTCAGGTTTTTTTCCCTTTTCTTCTTTCCATTCATGTTTGATTGTAAAATTGTGATTGTCTTTGAATCTTTCATTATTCCCTCTTTTGATTTTGTTCAATTTGATTGAATTCATTTTTTGCTTCTAATTACTTTCCTTCTTCTTTCTTTTAGTTGTTCAAGTTCTCTTTTCTTTTCTTCTTTCCATTCAGATGAATGTATGATTATACAATCAATTTGATTGATTTTCTTTGCTTCTAATTACTTTTTTTCTTCCTTCGTTTAGTTATTCAATTTTTTATTTTCTTCATTCATACAAGATTATATAATCATCTACAATATGACTTTAATATTTCTTGCCCAACACAAGTGCATTATCATCCAAGTGAGTGGGCCTCTTTCTAACCTTTTCAATTGGTAGCTTTAGAATTTTTTTAATGCGCTTTGACTATATCAAACATTATTTTTATACCATTTCAAAAGTTTCAAATATCTTTATTGCATCTAGCTTGCCAGTCATCTGGTTGATTAGTATCCAATTATGTAGTTTCCCAATTTTCTATATCTATATAGTATTGAATAGCCTTAGTTGTTGGCAGTGGAGGAAGAAAGAGAAAGCATTGGTAATAACATTTCTTCATTTTAAAAATCAATCTACACTCCAAAGTTTTTTTTTTTCTCCTTCTCGAAGCTAATTACACGGAAGGTGTTTACTTATTTGAAAAAGCTCAGCCTATTTCTTCTATCTAACGGTTGACAGCCAGGGAGAGCATGGACCAAAATACATTCACACATGCATACATAAATTCAATGGACGATTACTGTATTTGTTTGTTTTCATAAGAGGACCAAAATAAATTCATACATGCAAGCATACATAGTACATATGTTTGTATGTATGTATGTATCTGTGTGTATTGATTTGTACCTATGATTTTTCAATTGAATCGCTTTTCACACAAAACCATCATTCGCTAAATATTATATCAATTGATCTTATTAACTACACAATTTTATAAAAAAAAAAGACTCTAATAGACCTTCCAAACATCTTGGCGTGCCCATTACACACCAAGGTGTGATTGCTAGTTTGATAGATTAACTTGTGTTTGTAAGCTCATATCATTATCTAAGTGAATTTCATATTGAATTTATGCTTTAATTCACCTATTTTTGGTGCTGATTGCTCTCCTGTCATATGTGTCAAACAGTATTGCACTTTAGCCTCTTTGTAACCAACCAACCTTAAGATTACAATACCTACAACTGTAATATCTCCTACAATTCTTACCCAAACCTTTGCATTTGATCAAACAGTTTGCAAAGTTGTATGCTTTGTTTGCAAGATGTATAGCTTCAGATTTGCTAAAGTTCCAGAACCAATAGATATAATTTAAAATCTCAGTATTTTCCAGCTGAACTTCAGTATAGAAAATTTCTTACAATTTATTCAGATTCACTGAAATACCTTAAACGAGAAGAGGATTCAGAAAATAATAAAACAATATATTCATTTATGACCTGTTCATGCAAATTACAAATTCTCTAACAACATCAATCGACCATCCTTGCAAAATCCAGTCAATAAGATTCCAACGCTGCCACACCGAATTTATCGTAATCCAGAAATTTGGGCGACCTCCACAATATTGTCCAAACATCTCACAAACCACACAAAATGAATAATCATCTGTGAAATGTAAATCACACCAGGCCAAGGAGAAAGTCGTTTCTACTGTCGTATGTGTAACGGCTCTGCCGCAGAGGTGAAGCCTAATCTTCTCTATGCGGTAACCGCTAAACTATTATTATAATTTCCTGACTGTGCTATGAGGGTTATTTTTGACCGTAAAAGATAAAAAGGTTAGAGCTGCTGTAACAAGTATTGTAACAAGAATTATCAATAACAGAGAGATGCCCTGCTTTTGAAAGTGGATGTAATCCAGACAAGACAATCTGGATGAACCACTATAAAACTTTTGTCTGTGTATTGCTTTGATCTTTCATTCTGTTCTGGTTTTAGTTTTTTTTAATAGATTTTGGGTCTGCATTTAATTTCAACAATTAGTATCAGAGCTGGATTAGCTCGTTCGATTTTTTAGAAATCGGTGAGGTTTTTGCAGGCACCATGGATGAAGCAGATAAATGGAAAATTGAGAAGTTTTCAGGGCAGAACTTTGGACTATGGAAAGTTCAGATTGAATCTCTGCTTAGCAAGCAGGATTTGCAACTAGCGTTACTTGGAAAAACAAAAGGAAAGGGTTCGATGACAGATGAAGATTGGGAGAAGATCGATCAGAAAGCAAAGGCAACGATTTTCTTATCTCTATCTAGTAACGTCCTCTTCAATGTTTTGACTGAGAAAACCACGAAAGAATTGTGGGATAAGTTATCTTCACTATATGAGATAGCTTCAGCTTCGAACAAAGTATTCATCATCAAGAAATTATATAATCTGAAAATGAAAGAAGGAGGGCTGATATCGAATCACCTAAACGAGTTCAATACTCTTGTCACTCAACTGATTTTAGTTGGAATCACATTAGATGATGAAATAAAGGCAATATTATTATTATGCTCGCTTCCGAACAGCTGGGAAGGAGTTGTAATGGCTGTGAGCACTTCAGTTCCAGCCAAGAGCAAGCTGAAATTCGATGAAGTCGCAGCTACATTACTCAGTGAAGACATGCGAAGGAAGCAACAAGAACCCTCTTTCGGAGATGCTCTAACAGCTGTGAGCACAAGCAATAGAGGGAGAAGTCGTGAGAGAGGAAGAAATAATAATAATAATAATAATAACAACGGAAGAGGCAGATCGAGTCATCACTCGCAATCGAGAGGAA
>MU224108.1:1164374-1200673 GCA_018584345.1 Thuja plicata
TATATATATAGTATTTCTATTATTAAAGAATTTAAATAATATGTTTTAAATTACAAAGTTATTGTTAGGGTTTATAATAACACAAACTACATTTTTAGAATTTGTAGAGAAACAAATTATTATAATTTATAGTTCATTAATGCTAGTAATCATCAACAAGATTTAAACTGATAGACATAGGATTAAGGACTAAGAGATTTATGGTATGATGGACTCACAATCACTACTCAAGCAATTTAGTCTAATGTTATAGGGATATAAGAGATGGTTTCTTATGGTACAAATATTGTGATTTGGCTTTCTGAGATGAAAATGGTTACAATACATACGCGTGCATCTTAAAGGTATATAAAAGAAAATAATAATGAAATCTTCTTTAAGCCTCTTGAGATGTAGATCATCTAGAGAAAAAAACTTCAAAATAACAAAGAAAAAAAATTTAAAAATAACAAAAAAATACTTTGGAGAAAAAAAGCAAAAGAATCTCTATAGTTAGAATGTATATATTGGAAAATGTAGGAAAATCAATTATGATATTCTTTATAGTCTAATTTTATGAGGCCTTGTGACATGACATAATTGTCACAAGATGAGCTACAACATAATTGTGTGTGCCTTTTCTACGAGTTACCACCGTCATTCTAAGGTCCGATATGATTCCTTCTAACTCTCGACGTCCCCTCTTTGGGGTAAGTCTTGAGAATTACTCTTCATTGTATGAAAACTATTATGGTTTAGTCAGAAGAAATAGTTTGTGTTTCTCTTTTTGATTTTTTGCTTCCTTGCAAGATTTTTTTTAATCCTCTTCTTTGAGTTTAGGGAATATTTCTAATCCCATCCAAATAGGGGTATGTTTTGGAAAAACATTGTAATGATAATTCTCTAAAGTATCTTGATTTAAGCCACCATATGTGGTGATCCAACTCCTTGAAGGCCCTTCAACTTAGCTTCTACATTTGCTTACATGGGGCTTATACACTTGTCTTTATGTCTTGTCTCTTGGTGTTTCATTTTGTTCTTGGGTGTTGTAAGGTAATTTTCTCATTTCTTTGTATAGACTTGGCCCTGTTGATTCATAACTTCGATTAACAATGTTTACCATATAAAAAACATAGAACTTAAAACACTATATGAAACCTTGCAAAATGAAGAAGAAAAACTTTAAAAAATTAATTGAATAAGATAAAAATGAACAAGCTTTAGTAATCAAAGAAAACAAGCGATCTCAATCAATCTAAATCAAGCGTGTCAAAGTGCAGAATGGAAAATGAAAGAAAGCCACATAACTATAGTTAGAGAGCATAACCACAAGGCCAACATAAGGAATTATAATCCAAGATTTAATATAAACAAATTTATACCAAAAGAGAAAGTCATAAGATAATTTACTATAACTACAAACACAATGCATCAATGTCATGAAAAAAGGTGGCGGTTGAAGAATATTTTGATCGAGGCTTCAATAAAACTTTGTGCAAGAAGATAGTGTAATAACATTCTTAAGACATTGACTTAGGAGAAGTCATATAATAAGAACTACTTTTGGTTCTTGGAAGGAGATAGAAGTTTCACAAAAGTTTGGTTGAGGAGATTATACTCACAAAGTGTTGGTGGTCTTGGAATAATTCCCATGAAAGATAATCATTGAAAAAAATAAAAAATCAAGGATATATTGTGTATCAAAGTTGATAAAGAACCTTCTTTCAATAAATCAATTGAGTCAAAATGCTTACAAGTTTGACTATTATCCCAATCAATGTTTAATTAAAGATGTAAAGGGTGGATGCAATGTTGTGAATAAAAGGGCAACATAAAATGGGTTATACATATTTTCTTCAACATTTGTATATAGCATGAGTTGCACAATAAAGTTATGAGATCAAACCTTGTCTTTATCATCAAAGAAGGTTATGGTGTTTGATTTTATAAAATACAAATATGTTTATGAAGGATGAATGGTTGGAAAGTAGCACAGGGGTCCATTTAAGAAAGTATAAAAAAGCAATAGAACTAATTGAGCTTATACATAGTGACTTATGTAGGTAATGATTATGAATCATGACAAGAAGTACAATATATTTTCAGCTTTATACATGATTATTCTAGTAAAGTACAATGTATTTCCATAAATACAAGTGTTCAAAAAGTTTTTTAAAATTGATGGTTTGGACTGAAAATAAAAAACAACAAGAAGATTAAGAAGATAAGGTAATGGGGAAGGTGTTAGTAATGATCTCAAAAGATTTTCTGAAAGACATAGTATATGGAGGGAGACTATATATAGATACATCCTTAGAAAAGGTCAAGTCGCTTCAAAAGAGGATTTGTCATCTCTCTTTAAATGAAAAGAGTAAATACAAGATATATTTAAAATCAATCCCCTATCGCTTCTTAAAATATATAAGAGTTGAAGAAAGCTCAATGTAAAATACTTTTTTAATTGTTCGGTTGTGAAGCCTATGTCCATGTGTTGAATGATAAGAATTAGAAAGTTCGAAAAAAGTCTTTTGTGTTTTGGTTGGGTATGATGGTGAAAAGAAGGGATATAATTCACACCACCCACTTGCTAAGGACCTATTCATTAATAGAGATGAAAGTTTACCAAAAGGATACAAGAAACAATTTAGATCCTCCCCATGTTTCAGTTCAAGACAATGATGTAATTGATAATACAAAACACTACTAAATGTTCAAAGGATAATCTTGATGATGATAAAAAAAGTCCTCCAAAGAAAATGAAAGGCCTTGAAGAATACAACAAATAGGCACACACAATGCAAGGTGAGTACGACTTCTTAATTAACAATCAAACTTGAGAGTTGGTTAAGTTGCCTAAAGGTAAACGTGGTGTTGGCAATAACATCTACAAGATTAATGTTAAATCTAGTAGGAATATTTAAAAACGTAAAGTCAGCCTAATTACTAGTAACCAAAGGTTATTCTAAAAAATGGCATTCACTATGGTGATGTGTTTACTACAATTGCTAAAAATTAATACTTATAATGTACATACATGAAACTTCACCAAATGAATGTTATAAATTGATTTTCCAACATTGAGTTTGAATAGGAAATATACATGGTACTATCAAAAGATTGATGAAGAAAATGACAAGAACACATTGTATGCAAGTTTGAATAGGAAATATACATGGTACTGAAAATGGCAAGAACCCATTGTATGCAAGATTAAAAAATCATAGTTTTGAAAGTAGCCCTTGAAATCCCATTCATATGCTAAAACCTTCCTTTACCTTCAAAGGAGAGGGTTAATAATTGTTGTACTTTATGTAAGGTGAAAATTAACATCATATCATTGACAAAGAGTCAAGGTCAAAGAACATGTTTTAGATGATAAATTTGTAAGTTATAAGAACATGTTTGAGATGATAAATTTGTGGAAAGTTATAAGACGTGTTTGAGATGACAAATTGGGGATTATTCATCACTTCTTGGTTACATGCAAGGACAACATCTTATACGATTAAGATAACAGGTGATTTATCTTAAACACTTCAACATAGAAGATCAACGTACAGATACTTCACCAAGCCAAGTGAGGCCAAGTCCGTTTGTCTTTGAGGTCCAACTTCGTTCGTCTTTGAGGTCTTTTAGATTAAGCATGATCATAAGGTTTTGATAGTTGTCATTCAACAGGGATAATGAGCACTGACCATGTGTAAGCATTATGCATATGTATCCTCTAATTGAATATAGCAGGCAGTTCCTTTTTTTTCTATGCTCCACTCGTGTCAACTGCTGTGCAACTAGAGTGACAACATGACAACCTTTCATAAGGAAAATCGATATTTTGTGGGGTTTAGCGAACATGACATGAACCAGAGCTGAGACACATCCCAAATTCAACATGGACAGAGAGGCGTAACAGCAGATGAAAATGAAGACCAAAAGTAAACACCGGCATAGCAGTTGGCAATGCCATAACCATAAAAATACACCTATGATTTGAGTAAAGGATTAGTCAAAATTGAAGAGCAAAAAGAGTAGAGCTCTTGACTTATCAATCAACAAATATTTCTGAAAAAAAAAACCTGGAAGAATTTTGGCAACACACAACTCACTACCACTTAGTCTACAGCACAGTGGTTAACACAACTCACTACCAATTATTCTACAGCACAGTGTTTAAGCAAATTTCAACCCAGATAATATTGTAAACATTGATTAATGGTAATAGTGGAGATTCCACTTCTATGAAGACTCATCTGCCCTCCCATCTTGCAGACATTAGGCCGTCCGTCCACCATCTACTACTCAAATCATGACTTGAAGTTGACACATAAAGTTGACACATAATAAATCCCATATCCATCTTACACAACCTAGGAGTAGAAAATAACTCTTTTTCAATCACATGATTATTTAATAAGAGTTTTTACAGTTAGTCTGTACCTTAGTTATACATTATAGTAACATTGAAAAAGAAAAACATAGGAAATGAACCTTGTTGAGAGGATAATAGATGGGATAAAGAATACACAATCTATTTGAGAGGCTTTATAAAACATGTCCCATTGTTCTATGGTCGTTTTTAGGGTTTCTTGTAGGTTCCCAGATGTGTTGGGAGGGTTCCAATGCTTTTAGGGCCCGTTTGTTTCGTGGAATTTGTGCATGCTGGAATTGCCAATTCTGGAATTGAATCCATTCTGGCAATTGGGCTATTCTCAAAATGAATTCTAGAATTAGGCTGTCTTGTTTGGTTCACCTAGAAGATGACTGAGAAGATGCAGATACACATACACACATACACATATATACACACACACATATGTATACACATATGTGTGTATACGTGTGTGTATATACACACACATATGTGTATGTGTATATACATACACACATGTATACACATATGTGTGTGTATATACACACACACATATATATATGCATGCATACACATGTGTGTATATATACACACACATACACACACACACATGTACACATATATACACATGTGTGTATATATACACACATACACACATTTGTGTGTATATATACACATACACATGTGTATACACACACACACATATATACACACACACATACATGTATGTATATACACATGTATACACATATACACACATATGTGTATATATACATGTGTGTATATACACTTCTGTGTATATATACACACATGTATATATATATATACATCCTTATAGCAATATAATATACATTATTGAAACAAAAATGGGAATGAATTTTCCTTCCCAAAATAATACTTTCAATTCCAATTCTAATTTTCAATTCCAATTCCAGGTCTGAGAAGGAATTGTGGAATGCTCAACATGACCCAAAATTAGAATTAGCATAACCCTATTCCAATTTTTAATTTTGGAACCAAATAGGGAATTGAACATTTTGGGAATTCGGAAATGCCAATTCCGGTTCAATTCCAATTCCACCCCTCAACCAAACGGGCCCTTAGTGAGCTCAGTTTTTGGTTTTAGTTAGTTTCTGTAATAATTTGTAGTTCTTACCTACGGTATTGCACCCGTTTGATGCATAGGTCTAATTAATTCAACCAATAGCATTAAGGTATTTTTCAAACATATAGGTTTTCTTATAGTTTGTAAATTTTTTTATATTTTAAAAATCTTTAACAAACCAATTATCTGTTTTGTTATTGGCTGTTGAGAAAAATGGTAAGGAAAAAAATCATATTTATTAGAAAAAAATAGTAAAAAGTAGAGGTCGTTGCTGCGCCGACCTGCTCTGCACACATGCAGGGAACATACTTCCCAATTAATGCCCTCCTTGCTTCTTCAGTAATATGTGACCATTGTTTGAGTCCTCGTCTCAACAGGACACTCCTGTTGTGGACTCCTCCTTTTCCAAGTACACCCCACATAATAGTTTGTGAAGGCGTGAAAGATCCAGTGGAAATTCTGGTGGCAATTGCAATCAGCATGTTTCGATGAATCTTCTTCGTTGGTCATGAGCTGCCCTATAGAAGCTAAAAACGGAACACATGAAACCTAGCTTGTAGACGTAGTAAATACAGGTGGCCTAATTCTAATGGGTTGCAAGGCAAACATGGTCTTAACCCATATGAACAAAACCAGCCACGTTTGGATGATGTATTTTGTCAAACAACTGATGTGCCTTCCATATGTTGCCACATTTTGCATACATATCTACCAGTGCAGTCACCACCGCAGCATCTGACAGAAAACAATTTTCACTTGTTTTTTGATGGATTTCCATGCCATTTTCCAAAATCACAGAGGCTGGGAGAATACTGGCAGAAGCTGATGAGTTTGGCCTTACATCTAGCAATTACATTTTCTTAAAAATTTGAAGGCTTTGTCAACGAGTCCATTTTGTGCATATCCTCCAATTATTGCAGCCCATGAGACCACATCTCGTTGAGGCATTTTGTCAAACAGTTTCTGCGCTTTTTGCGTGTTTCCGCATTTTGCATACATTTTTAAGCAGAGTCGTAACAACTACATCTAATAAAAAAACACTCTCGTTAACTTTTCGATGAATCTTCATGCCCTAGTCCAAAGCTCCTATTTTGGCACACCCAGGGAGAATACTGGCAAAAGTTAAAGAGTTTGGCTTTTGATGAATCTCCATGCCCTGGTCCAAAACTCCCATTTTGGCAGTGGACTTCAAAACCCTAATATGTAGAAATCAAGCAATGGTGATTAATTTTTATTGACCATCAAACATAATTACACTCAATTCCAAGGAGGCCTCTATATGTCAAGTAACAGTAACCACAAAAAAAAAATGCTTGACCAATGAGCATCAAAGACATGTAGGATTCGCCCATAGAGGTCACTATTTGAAAAATGTATTCATGAAGCACAGAATGAACTCAAATCCATTATAGTAAACAATAACTCAGCCTCCAACTCCATCATTGTTGCCTCCTCCACTTTCTATATAGAAAAATTTCCTATCTCTACATTCAGAACTAGTCTTACGTACCATACCTTTCATCATGGAAAGAGGCTTTAAGTTCAAAAAGTCATTAATATGACCACATTACCTGTGCGTTGAGTGTTGACTGAGGGGTTATGAAATGCTACCACTGCAATCCATCACTATTGATTTCATTTACTACATTATTACAAGTAGCGATGACATCTCTTTGAGGAATTCTGTGAAACAATTCAGGTTCTTTGGCTATGATTCCATATATTACATGCATGTCTACCACAACATTTCCAATTATAATATCTGGAAAAACAATGCCTTACAATTATGCTTTGATGGATGTAAACACCTTGTTCCAAGTCTCCATTTGGGCACAGGCAAGAAGGGATGTTGGCATAGCATTTGACTTTACACCCGCCAAATGCATTTGCTTGAAAATTTCTAAAGCCTTTTCAAGAAATTCATTCTCTGCGTATTCTGCACCATTGCATTCCATGGAATGACATCTCTTTGAGGCATTGTGTCAAACAGTCCACATGCCTTGCCTGTGCTTCCACATTTTACATACATGTCTATCATAGCATTTCCAAGTACACTTGACAAAAATCCACTTTCCATATTTCTTTAATGGATATCATCCTGTCCCAAAGCTCCCATTATTTTTTGGGTTTTGCATTTAATTTTCTTTACCATATCACATTTTTGCAATGTAAATACTGTCAATTGTAATGTAAATAATGTCTATCGTAATTCATGCATGGTAATGGCACACAAATTAACAGCCATCATGTGCACTCTAACTTGTATGGTTTTTATGCTATTTTAATCAATATAGCCTATGATAGAACAAATTTCAGTATTTATATTTCAAAAATCTTTCATGAGTTTTAAAATTATCTACACGCAATTTGTAAAAAATGTGATCACAAAGACTACGTTGAAAAGAGAAGGATCCAATACCATAAATAGAATGATGCCTTGGCACAAATGACAAAATCCTTTAGGGGTCAGTGAGTGGATCCAAACTTCAATTTCAAATATGCACAAAAATATGTTCTTACCAGTTATGGTAACTACCAATAAATCCCCTCTCATTGAGGACACCATGAGTATTTTGTTTTGCATCTGTTGGAACCATGTTCATGACCCATACAGGATCATTTGCCAAGGCAGCAACAAAGCCCTCCCAAACTAGCATTCATATCCATGATATTTCGGCTGCTCTGATGTGATATTTTTACACACCTCATCCAAGCTACATACAATCTCCTTTTCTTCTTTGGGCTTCACATTGTCTAAATCTTGTCAGCTGTTAGAGCTAAATGTATCCTATTCCAAAGTCTTTTGCAGTGACTGCGGTTTGAATTTTTTTTGTCTGCCCTTCATGTATACCATATGTCGCCTTCTCCAAAAAGACTAGGCCTCTATCAAACACATCTTATAGCTAAACATTTATTCTGCAAACACGTGGAAGAAAAAAGAGCACACGTGACCTATTATTAGTACCTATTATGAACTAATAATGCAACTTAGATTTTGATTAATGAGAAGTCAATGATCATTTGAAACATATGATAATATTAGACTCCAATGTGCCACTAGGAAACATTAAAATTTAGAATTAAAAAACTAAATATAAAGTTAAATTAATTAAATCAATTGCAAGATTATTCATATATTGTATTTAATGACTAAAAAAAATAAATAAGAAGTTAAACTAATAAATTCAAATTGAAATATTGCTAGAGTTTGAAATTGAGGGTTTTCTTAAATTTTAATTACAAAATTTAAAGATATTTTAATTTATTAAAATATTTATGGGCAATGGAGATGAGAGATATTTTTTAATGATGAGTTTTAAGAACTATTAGAGGATGTGATCTATTTTGATATATATCATTTTCATATTTTGATTCAAGATTGTAACACTTTATTTCTATTTATAAAGGGGTTTTATGAAAACTAGTTGATAAGATTTCAAACCAGATTCCATGTTAAGGCAAGGGACCACTCAAGCAACTCCTATATGTTTGGTTGAATTTCACATATTTTATGTGATTCATAATGTATAGAAGCATTCATCATGATATTAGGAATGTATTATTTTTTATTTTTTATTTTATTCTTACTAAAAGGGCATTCCAAGGTGAACTACCATAAATGAACATAAATCTTTTACCTTTTGATTCCCATAAAACTATCCCACATTGGAATGATTTACCTTTCTAAGCTGCCTTATGTTTCAAATTTGCCCTCACTTGTGAAAAATGCTCTACAACTAGTCCAAATTCCTCTTTGCATAGAAGCATCTCTTCATTTGCAACCATGTGTAATATGCCTTTTAAAAACATTTCTAATTTTAGTTCTAAGACAATAATTCCAATTTACAATGATAATTGAATTATACTTTAAAATATAATTTTATCTAAAATAAAGAAATTTTATTATAATATTAACTTGTAATTCTGTAAATAGAACTTGTCTTTTATTTTCTTTGTTGTAATCTTCAAAATGAAAATGTTGTCATGAATATAGTTTTATCAAAATTATTTTATTATAATATACAATTTTTTTTTTTTGATTGGTATAACATACAAATTTATAATTCCTGACACAATTCTAAAATAAATAATCTTTCTCTAGCAATTACCACTCTTTCAATGCCCTTTGTAATATAGATTTTAAATATAATTCCATTAACTAATGCAACTATTGCCTTTTAATTTTGTGAATTCCTTTCATTCGATATTCAATTGTCTTTTAGCATTTAAGATACATGCCTTTAATTTCCTTTTACCTGATTGTGGACTAGGATTCTTACACCTTCACTTATGAATACATTATTTCTAAACTTTGAAGTAGTATTATAGAATGCAAAAATGTAGATTAGCAGGTTGCCCCAATCTGTGCATTTCATATCACTTAAACATTACTTTCAAAGTCATATCATGAAGAGTACATTATCCTGTTAATTCAAATTGCTATTCTGAGAGGTCACTAATTTTCTTACAGCTGCATATCCTAGATTTAGTAATCTAGCTAAAAATGTCATTTAGCCCACTGGAGCATGAAGTGCAATTTGCTGAAAAAATTAAAAAAAATTCAATGCTTTTTCTAGGCTATGTTGGAGTTATCTATAAAATGTTGTTGCAAATAAAGATTTTACTACATATATAATGGGCAAAATAAGGCTTGGTTGCCCTGTCTATCTATTGTTCTGTTGTTTGGGTTCTTCGAACATTGTCATCTAACAAGACACGTTGATTGCAATGGCTCAATTGTATTCAATTTAAAGAGTGACTTAATAAATAGAGGCATGGAAATGCTTTCCCCCTTAAAAGCAATGCAACCCCTATATTTTGCATTATTTTTTTCATTGAATGCAATACTTTCAGTAGATTTGAAATGTTTGATGCAAAAACATCACATGTAGCAGTATAATATCTTATTTAGTATGTTAGTCGGCTTACAAAAGTCACGTGAATCACTTCATTGTGAATGGAAGTTAAACAAGACCTTCAACAATTTATTTTGTTTCACAAACTAATGATAGAGTTTGGTATTGCATAATCTATATCGTACAATCTCTACTTGTTACTATCATTTTGGAAACATCTTCTAGACACATTATGAAGCAACAAGAATCTTGTTTTCTAGCTTTTGGTTCATCATTATCATTCAATATACACATTCTTAAATAAAATACAAGTTTTGACATGATAAGATTTGATCACTACCTAGGGTTTTAGAGGAACTTGATTATCATAAAACAATTTTTTTTTCTTTCAGATAATTTTATGTGCGACTACTATTTTCCCTCTTTGTCACTTTGTTCTCTATCGACCTTCTCTCTCTTCACTTCTCTATTCATTTTTCTCTCTCTTTCTCCCCCTCTTATGTGTGCAAGCATATGTGCTACCTCTCTCATCTATTAGTCTCTCTTTATCTCATATTATCTTTGTCCACTTCTGTATCTTTGTACCCCTCCCCCTCTCTCATTCTTTCTTCTCTTCGTTCTCAATCTCCCTTTGTATGTCTCTCATATACTCTCTCAATCTCTCCTCTCTTCCCCTTGATCTCTATTTCTTTCTCTACACCTCCATTCTTCCCTCTTTGGAAGTAAAATAGATAACGATTGAGGCTAAGATTGTGACTTCAATTTTGATCTAAGATCCTTAATCCTTAGTCAAAGAGATATAAATGTAGACTCGCTATTCATATGAAGGTAATTTTAAAAAAGAAAAGAAAAGAGAGACCACTAATATTTTAGTCTATAGATTTTTTATAAGAACAAAGTGTAGAATAATTAACATCAACAATTCCTTTGTTGACTCCTTTTGTGTCTACGAATTGTATATTTGTAGGTGTCTCATCAATTTCATGTGATTTATACTATAAATGTTTCTTTGGTTATCTCTATCTGCATCACCAATATATCATTTTGAAAGATTTTATTATTTTAGCTTAAAGGGAAAATCTATAAAATCGTAGTGCATCAAATCTACTAATTTCACCTAATCTTAACTCTAAATACATTACACTATCGACAGGAACTATGATGCTTTGCGTCTCTTGTTTATTTATAGCAAGTTCTTGAATGACACTGATATTTCTTATTTTTTATTTTTTATGGGTTTGTTTTATTTGATTCTCATATATTTAAATTACATACATGCTCGTTTTGTATGTTGGTTTCAAGTTTTGATGCTTTGCTGGGCCTTTTTTAATGTGCTTGGAATTATTTTAATATTTATATTAAAGTAAAGTTTTAATGTTTACTTTAGTATTAAATATTATAAAACTGAATTATGTTCCTCAAAAATGGATACCGAGAAGAGGGGGGTTCGGGCTTTGCACATGAACTGTTATAATAAAATGTTATTGGAATGAATTGAGGAATTTCTTCTGGGTGTGGTTGAGGATGAAAATCCTCTTCAATCGGCTGATTTCAATGGTGCAAGATCTACGCTAGCTAGATCTGATATTTTCATTCAGAAAATACAGTTTTCACAAAGCTTTTGGTGGTTCAAGTTTTCAAAAAGATGGAATTGTCATGGGTTTTTAACTTTTTATGGCTGTTTAGAACCATACTTATGATAAATTTTCTACATTGTTTATGGCATCGTATTTTTGGTGCGTTTGATTTAAGTTTGAGGATTATGTTGCTGGTCAAACACTTCTCTAACCTTTTTTGATGCCATATCTGGTGGGCTAATCCCATGTTTATTGGTATTGCTTCAAACAATTCTGCTATACTGGGTGACCACTTTACATTAGAATTTGTAACGGTGTCAGTTAAGTTCCAATCCAATTTCCATTGTAGATAATTTGGGCTGCATTGGTGAGGGCATAGTTCCCAGACTCAGACTTGGAGAGTACTCGAAAGTCCAAAATTTTTAACTCACAAAAACTTGGGAAAACTCTGTACGTTAGAATGTATTAAAAATTATAATCTCTTAAAAATACATGTTTCTTTTTTTAAATTCAATTATTAAATGTATTAAATTAAAAATTGACATCATGAAAGAGAAAACGCAAATTTTTATAGCAAAAACATGTGAAAAATCCATTTTAACCAGCGTTTTACCTGTGTCAACAGTTTTACCCATGTTTTTTTTCATCTATAAAAACACGAGAGTTAAACTATGGGTGAGGGTTTCATGCATAATTGTCTTGTCAGGTGCTAAATTCAGAATTGGAAATGTTGCTCTTGTAATTTTAGACCTGCAAAAGCTTATTCTGGACATTTTTAGGAGTGACAAATTAGTCGCATGCTTAATTCCTATGTTGGTAATTACATTGTTATTGCATTGGAGTGTTTGGGAGTCTATTGCTGGAGATTTCAAGCTGTGCCTGAGGGTATTCGTGAAGTTACAGACCCGTTTCTTTTTACTCAGTGGTTAGACCTTAACGGCTTGCTTATGATACTTATATGAAGTATTTCATGTACTTGTTTATGTCTATTTCAATAATATTAAATGTCTATATGCCTGCAAGTGATATTACAATTGAAAAGTTGATGTAATCAGCAATTGTGAGATTCAATGACATTAATATTTATTACAACAGTGACCTATTACATAGATGTTTATTGTTAAGTTGCTTGGCCAACTTTAAAAAAATCAGGGGTGCATATAATAGTGTTATCAGAGCTTTTTTTCTCTACCAGCCTACTAGTTTGTGGTTGTTTGTTCTGGTCTTCGGTTGCATGTCAGAGTTTGAGTGATCTTATTTATCACTTTTGCTATTTTCGTATCTTTTTGCATGTTGGTGACCAACACCTGCTTGTCTATTTCAGTGCCATTTTATGTTTGACTTTGGCTAGAACAGAGTTAAAAAGATGTCTACAAACTAAAGTCTGTGTTTGAGTTGACGTAAGAACAGTTTAATCTAATGAAGGACCCAGAAATTAAAAGGGAGTTTGTAAAGATAGTCGCAAAACCCAAACATGTGAAGCCAGGTATGCAAGAAGATGGGCAAAAGACTCCACATCAGAGAACTCAGAAGGATCTTGAAACTACAATAAATGAAGAAAGAAGAAACTAAGGAACTTTGAGAAACCGGTCACAAGCAAGAGAAGAAACTTGTTACCTATGCAAGTAACTTTGAGAAACCGGTCACAAATACAAGGACAAAGAAGTAGGAATGTTGAAGGAAGAGGTAGAGGCATCCACTACTGAAGAGGAGGTTGAAAAGAAGATGGAACAAGAAGATTCAATTGATGCCTCCGCACGTGAAGAAGAGTGCACGAATCTTCCTGATAATGTAGAGATTGGTTGGTCTGCTGATTGGGAATTTACTAAATCAGCAACTGTGATAAGATACAGGAAGATGTAGGCATGAACATATTCACTGCTGAGAAGAAAATTCTTAATCAAGAAGAATGTCGTGATGCCCTTCTTGAGTTTCAACTAAAAGGAATGCTATGACGGAGAATGCTCAAATTTCCAAATTAATTAGTGATGAGTATATAAATCATTTTGATGATGAAAGATCAAAATGTGATTGTAAAATAGCCAAGCAAGATGTGAAGCCAATTGATTTTCATTTTTTGGTGGGTAAATTATTTTTTTATATAAATCATAAAACCGGGAAAGATCTTGGCACAGTCCAGGGATGGTTACAACCCAGAAAACCATCTTCCCAAAAAAGCATCACTAAAGAGATCCATTAACAGATCTAAACTAGAAACCCTATTACAACATCTAAACAAATGGGTTAACAACCAAGATTTTCCCTTGCCCTTTGTCTGAGAACGGAGGATCATATCAAAGGACTTTTTTGCTTTCTTATCTATTTTCCCTTTAACAGTCTCCCAACCAACCTCCACCCTAGCTGCCTCATGTTGCCATTCCATCGAATCAACCAGGGGGGACTTTGTTATGTCACCTGAGTTTCTAACCCCATGCTGGTGTTGGCCTGCTGTCAAGGGATTGTTCTCCTTGTCTCTAGACCCTACTGGTCTTTTTTTCTCCTTACCCTCCGCTGTAACTACTCCATTCTTATATTTCGTCTACTTCTCACTACCCATATTAACAACATTAGCATTGTGCAGTAGTGGTTGTATTGTCTGATTCATATCCCTTGATTGTTGATTCAGCATCTCCCCGTTCACAACCTGAGCAAAACCCTTGTGCTGTTCTCCTTTTTTCTCCACTGTGTAGTGGAGAGGGGATACATCCTTCCACCAACAGATTGTCTTGTGCAATCTTTGTTTAGCACAATGAGCAGCCAAGTGCCCTGTTTGAAAGCATCTTCGACATCTAAAAGGGACTCCCTTGTAATCCAAGGGTTGCAGCCAGCAACCATTTGAAGATTTAATTGTTATTTCTTCGGGGAGGGCATCAGATGCATTCATCTCCACCAGAATCCTAGCACAGGTTGAATGTAGAAGATTCGAGGAACCTTCATCAACCATCAAAAAGCTGCCTAAAGAGTTTGCAAAAAGCACGAATCAAACTAGAAATGTAAAGGCAGATTGGGGAGTCTTACCCAAAGTGGAACTCTATCAAAAACTTTAGTAGCAAGGCAAAAAGACGGATGCCAGGGCTTCAACATGAGAATATACCTATCCTCCCAGCGCCAATGGGAGTAACATAAAATCTTGTTTCTATCCTGAACATTCTCAAAAACCACAATATAAAACCCTATAGCTACCAGATAAATTTGAACACACCCGTCCAATAAGGGCTCCCAATGCTCAGAAATCCAGTTGAGTAGATCAGTCAAACAAGGCCACAGGCCCCTAAAATGCCCTATCAAACCAAGCTCAGAAAATACTGCAACGTTATGAGCCACTTCCCTATCCACTTCATCCCCTAGGTCCACCAAAATGGCTCTAGCAGTTCATTGCTTCCTTGCACCGATCAAACCCTCAACCTGTCGGTAGGCATGATTGTCCCCAGGCGGAGAAACCCTAGGAGGGCCGCTAGGGTCACTCCCCTTAGCACCAGCTACACCATTGGATGTATGCGGTCTATCTCCAGCAGTTTTCGGAAGCCCACCATTGCTATCGCAGCCATTACCCAAAGCAATCCTTCTGCCCACTTCTAGCCAATTTGTCCCTCATGCATGCAAAGATATGGGACGCGCCTCAGAGTGACCCTTGCCACTCACGCCCACTGAGGAGCATTCACCATGCGCCCATCTCAGTTTCGTGTCCGCAAAAGCCTGAGTCTCCACCATAGAAACCCTAGAAGCTTCGCATATCTGCAATGACTCCATCTCTCGTATTTGAGGTATCACCGATTTCAAAATTTCCACCAAGCCAATTCATTTTCATTGATGACAAGGCTGATTGTAGTTTGTGGTCAAAGCATGATGCAAACAGCATATGTTGAAGAAATTGGCTACCCATGATGAACTAATTTAGCCTTCAATTCCAAATCAAGGTCAACTATTCATAAGACCATGGGATCCATGTTTGTTATCAAAATTACATGATGAGCAGGTTATTAAAAATTCTTTGTTCAAGCACCTATCTTCATTTCAGGAATTAGGCAAGGATAATATTAGAGAGGCGGCTGATTTAAATAAGCATGCAATGAACATGCCATTGAAGCCAAATCAGAAAATATGAGGTTTGACAAGCATAGTTTTTTGTTAATTTTGATCAAGGGCGTAAAGAGCTACAATTTTTTAAGGATAAATTATTGGTTTCAGGAGAGACGGTTGTAAAAGCTTTGACAAAGTTTGATAACACACACAACTTCATTGAAGACCTTGTCTGGAAGTTTCAAATTAAGGAGAGACAAATAGGCGTTAAGGATGGAGCTACCCTTGCAAATTTACAAACCAACAAACAATCTTCATAGACAATGAAATCAGATTATTTGCAATTGCTTATTGACAGAGATGTTGCCAGTAAGTTTGCACAGGAAACCTATGATGCCTACCAAGAGAAGGAGAAAGAGATTGATAGTCTTTGTCTTGATCTTAGCCTAGCTCACTACTCTCTTTATCAAGCTGAAATTCAGTCAACAGTTGCAATCCTTGAACAAGGAGCAAAAATTAGTTGCAATATTTATGGAGATAAGCAATTGGTACTGAGCTCCAAAAGGGTTTTCATTTGGAGCCAAGTTGTCCATGGAGTCGAATGGTTGGGACAGCAAGTTACTGTACAGTGACAGCCATTATGCTGGAGTGCACGGTATTGAGAATGAGTAGTTAACATTTACTTCCACAATTTTCTCCTACTTTGCCACAGATTTGTGAATGACGTGCAATTTTCTAAGTAGTTGATCAATATCATACAATGTTTAGTTGCTCTCAAGAAGTTTCTTGTGCAAATGCCCAGCAGTGAAGTGCTTTGAGCAGATGGAGCTACAAATTAGGCTTATTAGGGATCCTGGAATCACATGGAAACTTATCCAGGATCAATTATTTCACGAGGACAACCAATCTCTGGAGAGGAAAGACTGTATTGTCTCCATTTTTACACCATCTTGTTATGCAAGCAATAAGTTTCCAGATACTCTGGGAGGGTTCCAATGCTCTTAGTGGGCCCAGTTTTCAGTTTTGGTGAGTTTCAATAGTAGTTTCTATTCATATTAAGTGCTTGCATGACACCTAGCTTTCTAAATATTCTGGGTTCTCAGAGAACATTGCTATTTATAATACTTGCTCATTCTAGTATCAGACATCATTCTTCAACACCAGTAATGTCTCAGCATGTTTGGTTTCAATTTCCGATGGTTTGGCGGGTCTTTTTATAATGTGCTTGGAATTATCTTATAATGTTCCTTGAAAGTGGATGCCTAGGGGATATAAGAGAAGACATTTGCACATGAATTGTTATTAATATACGTCTTTTTGAGTGGAGAATTGCTTTTCAAAAAAGAAAAAAGAAAAAATCATTTTTCCAAAAAAGCAGCAAAATTGCAAAAAAAATATTATTTCCAAAAAGTTAGCAAAAAACACATTTCCAAAATTATAGAAAAAAGCAAAATTTGCTTTTTCCTATTATAGCTTCAACAATTATAAAAGGAGGATTGGAGCTCAGAGTTTATACACAATATAATGTTGTTGGAATGAACGGAAGAATTTCTTTTGGGTGTTGTTAAGGATGAAAACCCTCTTCAATCAGCTGGTTTCAATAGTGAGAGATCCACCCTAGCTAGATTTAGTATTTTTAATCGGGAAATATAATGAGTTTTACAAAGTTTTTGGTGATTCAGATTTTCAGAAAGATGAAATCTTCACAAGTTTTTTATGGCTGTTTGGACCCATATTTATGGTAAATTTCTGCAATGCTTAATGGCATTGTTTTCTTGGTGTGTTTGATTTAAGTTTGCACGGTTATGTCACTGGTCAAACCCTTCTCTATATTGGCCATACACCCTTTTTTGATGCCCTAGATAGTGAGTCAAAACCATGTTTATGGGTATTGCTTCAAATTATTCTGCTATGCTAGGTGACCACTTTCATGAAAATTTGTGAGGGTTTCAGTTTGGATCCACCTTCCATCGTGAATATTTTGAGCCATGTTGGTGAGGGTTTCATGTATAGCTGTTTAACTAGGGTGCTAAATCCAGAATTGGTAACTGCAATAGTAATTTCAGACCTGCACAAGCTTATTTCGGACTATTCTAGGTGTGGCAAATCAGTTGAAGACTCAACTCCTACGCTGGTGATTACATGGTTATTGCCTTGGAGTGTTTAAGAGTCTATTACTGGAGATTTCAAGCTGTGGCTTAGGGTATTCATGCAAGTTTCAGACCTTTTTCTTTCTACTCAGTGGTTTCAACCTTAATGAGCTGTTTATGATGCTTATATGAGCATTTGCATGTACTTGTTTATGGCTATTTCAATAATATGAAATGACTATATGCCTGCAAATGACATTTCAATTGAAAAGTTGATGTAATAAGCACTCATGATTCAAATGATTTAATATTTATTACATCAGTGACCTGTTAGATAAATATAATGTTTATAGTAAAGTTACTTGGCAAACTTTCCAAAAAAAATCAGCGGTGCATATTACAACCATTGAAACAAGAAGTTTTAAGAATGGAAGTGATTTCTGTTCTTCTATGTTGTAAAAGACCATCTGAATTCAACAGGAATGGATATCTATTAGTCATAAAGAAGACTTCCTGAGCACCAAATACCTGAGCCACGCAGCTTAAGTCACGGGATTCTAAATCAGCTTGAGCACAGATCCATTCAAAAATTTTAAGCAAGCAAAATGTTAAAGAGCATGTTAAAAAGCCAAGAAAAAAAATTTATAAAATACCAAATGAAGATTCCACTAATGTCGTGAAATGCAGCTATAATCTTGCTAAAATTAATGACAGTTGGAAAAAGAAGATTCTTTAAACTATTCCTGCTCTTTGTCAACATTACATCCATAATCAAGTAAGACAATAATAATTGATAGCCAAACTATATCTAGATATAGAATCCTTAAACAAGAAGATGAACTTCAGATGTTAAAAAGCTTACAGAGATCAGAAAACAAAAACTCAAAGTATGATAAACAATCTAATACAAGACAGAAATGAGAAATCTATTACAGTTTTCCACAAATTTCTGATAATCTTTCCCGGTAACAAAATTGATCATAAGAACAAAATCTCAAGACATGATGCATAATCTGATACCAAAAAGCAATATACTAGATTCCAGATATCAGACTAAGTTGAATTTCGCAAAAAGGTTAAATGTTTGATCACTATTAATCTTGAACATCTTTTTGGTTGTCACAGCCCCTCATTAAATGGTTGGGAGACAAACAATGTGCTTGCAAACCGATAGATTGGAGACAAACTATGACCTTGCAAAGTGCTGGATGTTGACAAACTACATACTTGCAAAGTGAGATCGTCGAAAAATCCACTCCAAGCTACAAAATATGATATATTATCACAACTTTCTTGATCAACTATCTATTGTATCTCTATTAGTATTTATTAATAATTGCCCAGAAAATACTGAAGAGTCAGCATCCCTAGACTGTTACACTTTTAATTCAATTCACATTTTATGCATTTCTACTCAAGATTTCTGCAAACAGTTAGAACTGAAGTTATATGGCACTTTCATTATACAACTTCATCCCCCAAACAACCAAACAATGCCCATCACAGAACTTCTACTAGTATATACATGAGAACCACAGAGATTTCCCTCAAATGAAATACAGGCAAAAGCAGCCAGCATTATGGCAACATATAAAACATGTTTTCCATCATAAGCAGAAAACTAATATTCATTCACCCTGTAATAACCCAACTCATGTTTACATCTGACAATACTGAATGTAAAGATCAGGTCCATCCATATCTCAACCGTGAGCCTTTATCAACTGTTACAAATTTGAAATATCTAATGATTAGCTTATCTAAAAGTAAACTTTGCTTCATAACTTGTCCAGTCATCCCTAATCATTATGTCCTACAGGATTCACCAAACACAATTTATGCAACTCAGTGAATATCCAATCTTCTGTGGCAACTAAAAAGAAACTAAGCTTCATTGCACGTCCCTGTTCAGTCTGTTCCTGTATGATTTATTAAACACAGTTCGTGCAGCTCAGTTAACATCCAATCTTCTGTATGGTGACCGCCTAGAACCACCACTCTTGTTCCTCCCACCAGACATGTAGTATGTCCTGAAGCATATTTAGGCTGCTGTCCTTGAACACAGAGAATCCGCCATGTTGGTTTCTCCTCCATTGGATCCAGAATATAAACCTTAGTTTCCAAGTGAGAACCAGCAATTGAGCCACCAAAAACAATCACCCGACCACCAGGTAGACTAAGTGCTGCATGATCAAGTCTTGGACGGGGTGCAGAATTACAGGGACTTACTGCACCAGGTAGCACACTTCCTGTAACATATTTCCACCTTGGCTCTTCTTCACTTAGGTCAATAATATAAACATCACTTGACCTGAGCCTTAATTGACCACTTGTAGCCAATCCACCATACATAAGAATTTTATGATTTCCCAAAACTGACAATGTGTGACCAAGCCGAGATGGTGGCTTCCATGACACATTTATTTCCTTCCAAACAGGTTTTTCCATAGTAAGGTCAAGCAGGAAAGTATCACTCAGAAGAGCACCTGAATCTGTGCACCCACCAGAAACTACAAGTTTTGTCCCATCTAATGTGCAAGAGCTGTGCCAGGAGCGTGGTAGAGGCCGAGTACTACAAGAAACTTCACACCATGTAGGCTGTGGCTCATCCAGATCAAGAACAAAAGCATCATTAAGAAGACCATTTCTTCCACAGCCCCCAAACACAACCAACCGTGAGCCACTCAAGTAGGATAAAGTATGCCCCCATCTACCAGGTGGTGCAGAATTAACATTAATATGTGTCCATTCTGGACAATCCTCACTAAGGTCAAGCACAAATGTGTCATTCACTGGCTGCATATTGACACCTTCACCACCAAAGAGAACAACTTTGCTCCCTACAGCACATACACTAAAATTGCAGCAAGAAGGCTCCACTGATCCACCAACTGCTAGCTTCCTCCATGCAGCTGCTTCAAGAGTTGTAAGTTCTCGTACAATTTTCCCCCACCACAATCTTCTTCGTCTTGCTACAGACTCCAAAGCAGAAAAGGTTTCCTGCCCCCATATATTCTGACAAACAAGCTTCCACAAGCTCTCATCTTTGGTTAAATTATAAAAGCGATGGCACACACTACCAAGTGAGGTAACATCCCTTGGTGTCAGTCGGGCAAGTATGTTCATTACTAGAACTTCATCAGAAACCTTATAAAGTGGGCTGCATTTTTTAAAAGCATAATCACAATGAACAAATACCGACATCTGACTATACATGTCCCCCAATATCTGAGTATGAACAGCTTCACTTGACTTCTTCCAGACTAATCCAGGCGAGGGAATGATCTAAATTTGCTTCGTTGAATGACTCAACCCCAAGAAAATGAGTTATAATGCCTTCATCATTACAAATTAGTTTTATATAAAGCTTGTTCATCAGAGGTGATCCATCTTTTCTAAAATTGAGTATCTCTCCTTGAAACTCAAACCCTTCACTTAAGCACCTGCTAATTTCAGCGGTTACTCTGTTGTCAACCAATGGATATCTCCTTTTAGCAAAAGTACCTTGGAATTGCAGAAAGCGACTGACACAGAAATAAAAACATTAGCCAATTAGAAAGAACTGTGATTATGATTTGCCTTTCAAGTTCAAGACAAATTACAAAGTTATTATTTTAGCATAAACAGACTTTTATAATATAGCTCTTCCGAAGCAGGATCTTCTACAAGATTTGCTAGCAGCTTTTAGGATTTCCGATTGATGTGCACAAAACTGGAACTTACAATTAATTTCATCTATTTCCTCAAGACGATTGCAGTCTAAAACATCTAAATATATGGTACCAGTCAGGTCACAAATTTTGCAAAGGTTTGAAGTAAGTCACCAACTAACAAGTGTCTCAAAAGAGATTTCATTTACAACTAAGATTAGTTTGATTGTATAATTCATTAGGTTACAAACCAAGAATACCTCATGCCATTAGAAAGGAATAGTGCTAATCTACACAACTATCAAACTAACAAAAGAACCATATACCTCACCATATTGTTGAAAACATACAGTGATGTAACTCATTTGAATCAGAAGGAGACAATAATCAAACACAAAGACAATACTATTATGCAGATCATGACACATCAAACACAAGCCATCATTTTACAGTCACACCAGAGTGATGTTTATCATTTAGCTTCAAACAAGAACTATTTTAGGAAAAGATTTATATATCTTGCAAGTCCTAGTGCTAATGTTAAACTATAGTAAAATAATGTGTCCACATGAAAAACGGCACCTCACTTTGAAGGAATATTGAGCTTTTTTGGTTGATGTTATTGGTCTTATGATGGTTGTAAGAAGTCATTGGATAGGGGGTACAAGGTGGACTGTGAATAGCATCTCCATTGGCCAAATATTGCTTCCTGTAAGAGGTTAAGTGTAATTATAGCCTCATCTTCAGGAGCTTATAAGTTACATTGGACCCCATTGGTCATATGGATCAAAGAGTCAAATTGAGAGTGTAATGTCCCCTATTGGGATATACCTGATTTTGCCCAAAAATAACAATTCCAACACATGCAATTTATTTACAAATAAATTCTATGATAAAATTACATAACTCTAATCTCTATTTAGAGAAAATCCTAATTGAGGTCTTATAAACAAAAAATAAAATCCTCATTTTGGTATTGGTCCGTTCCATGTTGTGGGCTTTCTTTGAATATCTTTTGCAACCTTATGTACAGAGTTTCGGGGCCCCTTCAAAACCTGCTTTTGCCCTTAATCCAAAACAAATATTAATAAACATCAAAGCAATAATATCAACAATATATGATCGTATACAAATATTCTTTATTAAAATCAAAGTATCCTAAAATCATTCATATCTATTTCATAGTTTATTGCCATAGTCAACCATATTAGGAATCACCGGGAGACTGTCTTCCTCAACCAAGCCCAAGGCCATGGAATGAATGTCCAATCATTCGGTGGGGTCTAGCTTGCATAATTTGCCAGCATCCCATAAAACCTAGCTCTAAATGAAACTCTGTGAAAAAATCATTAAAAACAGTTCATGTAGTAAGTGAAGTCCGATTAGTAAAATTACTGAAGATAGTTTGTGAAGAAAGTTTGATTAATATTATGCTCGTTTGGCTTTCCATTTCTGTCTTTTCGCATTTTCCAATTTTATTAAGATTCTCATTCAGCGGGAGAGAGTGGTAAAAATTCATCCTCAATCCTTGGACGATGGCTGCAGAATTTTGACGTAGCTGGTGAGAGGTTGCGAGCGTGATAATATGATTTTTATTCTGGTTTGGACAAATGTTACTATCAGTGACCGTGCTTTTCATATTGTTTTTGCTGGTCTAGGGTTTTTTACTTTTGGTACTTTACCCAAAAAAAAATTAAAGTAAAATTGCATGGGTATGAACATATTTAATTTTGAATCGACACCCAAAATTTTCAGTTATGAAGAAATGTAAAATTAAAATGAAAACTAAAATTTGAGTGGAAATGTTAAATTGAAACCGAAAAGTTGTTTAGTTATGAACATGTATAATTTTGAATTGAAACGGAAAATTTGTGTGGAGTTGAACACGTATAATTTGAATTCAAATATAATATTCAATCGAAGCACCCAAATTTGCTTGGCGCGATTTTTAATTCGAACCCTAAGTTTGACTGGATATAAACATGTATAAAAATGAAGGCATATTAATGTTCTAATAAATTTGGAATCCAAATTATAGGAGGGTATAATAATTTTCGACTGAAACCTCCAATTTTGCTTGGGTATAAGAGATGCGAAAAAGATAAGTACCAGTTTCTGCCTAGAACTTCATCTGCTCTGTATCCTGTGACTTGCTCAAAAACCAAATTGACATAAATAATTGGGTGGTCCGATTCTTGTGCACTCGCAACAACAATTCCACACGCACTAGACCGAAAGAGTGTATCCACGGACGCGCCCAGATGCCATGGTGGTATATCCCGTTTCCTCTGAAAAGGGCTTGACGTGTTTCTCCGTACAGCTAATTTCTTCTGCGGCGATTCATCAATGTCCGTTTATTCAAGTTAAATCCAACCATCGCGACCAGATTAAACAAGTAGCCACTAAAGCATCCATGCAACTGTTCCACTTCATTCAAATTCTGTCGAGATTAAATGGTGTACTGGTGTTGGATAATCCCTGTGAATTTTAACCTTTAGGATTTGGAAGCACTTTCAGCAGCCGAAATGGAAGTGACTAGTGATTGGTTCAAAATGCGTGTCTACGCTATTACAGCTATATATACAGTGATTTGTTTCTCCAGATGTACATTTGTCTAACGATGGGAAACAAATGAATCCACGTTTTGTTAGCTGGTTATCAAGGTTTTGTTAGAAGCTTTGTTAAGGCGGCATTCTATATTTTCGTACCGACTTACGGGCAAGATAGCCTTTTAGGCCGTCTGTTCGCGACGGAGTCCCGACCAAAAAGGAAATACAATGTGCAATCGCTTTGAAACAAATTATGACAAGGAGCAGGCTTAAACTTGACGCCCGTTTCAACAACCCATCCAACTATTAGTATTATGATCAATATAAATGGCAAAGGACATAAAGGAATTACAGTTTTAATTAAAGAAATCTAGGACATAATAGCCTATACTTGGGTAAATAGTTATAATTATAATTATATATGTAAATTTAATTCTAATTTTATTATTAATAGTAATAATATATTATTTTTATATTATATATTAGAAATTGTAATATATATATATTAGAATATATAATAATTATATATTATAATATTATTCAAATATATTGTAATTAAAATTTGTAAACAATAAAATATAATAACATGTTTATAGTATTAAAATATTAAATATAGTATCTCATAAAAATATTATATTGTAAATTAAAAAACTAATTTCAAAATAAATTAAATGATAGATGAAATATATATTATAAATTATGGTTAAAAACTTTTCGAATAACAAATTTGGTGAAGCTTCGAAAAAAGGGGTCCTATAAAACCAAATCAATTGAACCAATCAAAAAGGAGATAAGTAATTTATATCATTTATTTAATTCATAAATAAATATTTAAACATTAGAAATATTCTAACAACAAAAAATAGTGACTTAGGATTGGTTGATTGGCCGAAAACTAATTCACGAATTGTGCAAACTGAATGCAATAGTATAGCCTACGGCAAGTACAATAAGGGTCGTATTATTTTGTTCCAAGAGGTTTAAAAACATATAAGAAGAGGAACTTAGATCAAGAAGATTCCTATACATATCGTTGGAAAAGGATATTTTTGTTTTTGATACTTTCGGAGAAGTTTTAATAATATGACACTTTAATAATAGGACAACAAACAACCAAGCCCTCAACTTGAAGTGAAATTACAAAGAAAAAAGTTATCTCTAATAGTGAGAAGAAGAGAATCATCAATTTTAGAAAAGAACTTCATAAGATAGCAAGGACAATGTTAATCATTATGGAACAAAATTGTTAGGATTATGTAGTTTGTACAACATGGTCATATGCAATTGTAAGAAAGTGTGGCCAAATTTGAAAAACATCACTTGTAAAACATACAACGGCCAAAGTGGTGTAGATTATGTTATTTGCTCACAAGATCACACTTCCAAAGTAAAGGAGATAGATATAGGAGAATATCCAATAGGACTTAACTTGGACCACAACCCAATATTTTTAAAGTTGGCCATTCTTCTAAATAGGCAGTGGAGAGAAAAAATTCATCTCAAGCAAAAGAAAGCACCTTCTCATGGTAGAATCCTAATGAATCACAAAATAAAAAAATATTTAGGGGTGCCCTTAAATAGTTTATTATAAAATTTGAGTATAATTCTGACTACATGAAGCCGTATTTTGTAACCAAAGATACCTTGGTTCCACCAATCCACAAGGCATTAGAGAAGTGTAAAAGGACTAGACCCAAAAGAGAGGCAACAAATATTTTCCTAGCAAACCCTTGGTTTGATGATGAGTGCAAGTTAGCAAAAAGAAAACTGAGAGGAAGAATGAGTAAAGAAAAAAAGAAAGAGTATGAAAAGTTACTAAGGTGTAAAAAAGAAAAATATGCGAGCATAAGAAAGATGGAGTTGATTACTCTTGGAAAAAAAAATCCAAAAAAAATTGGAAAGAGTTGCAACAAAAGAGGAAGCGAAAGAATAGCATCACCGGAGAAACTTTAGTGGTGAATATTCGTCAATATTTTTTAATTAAAAAATCAGTGATAAGATGGAAAACAAAGGAACAATGTCAACATGTTAAGAATACCTTAACATATAATGTGCATTTGAAAATAAAGGTGAAGCCTAGTGAATGTAAAGGTTCTATTGAAGCTAATTTTTGGAAAAGCAATGGCGGTAGAACAATTGGGAAGAACTATTTAGTTAAGTGTTGTTTTTTAATATTTTGAGTAGAGAGTATGTTATGACAGACTACCCAAGAATGAGTGTTTTATTAGAAAATTTTAAAGATCTTGACTGTCCTAACAGTCATTGGTCAGTAAATAGTAGATGACAATGGGCAAGTTATCTTGTTGAGGTTGAAAAATAAGATATAAAGGAAAAAATAAGAGAGTCAAACATTATTGCATTGTCTTTAGACGAAGTTACGACAATAGATAATATGTCCTGGGTATGTATGCATGTTTATATTGCATAGAATCAAGTCTGTCAACCTCATCTATTATTTGTTGCTAAAATGAAGGAGAGGCGACAATGAAAAGTCTATTTCAACTAGTTAAGAGTTCTTTAATTAAATATGGAGGTATGGATGACTTGACGATTGCCAAAAAGTTGGTATGTGTAAGAGCGGGTGGAGCTTCAGTAATGCAAGGTCAGAGGAACGGTCTATGTGTAATAATGACTGTCCTAACAGTCATTGGTTAGTAAATAGTAGATGGGAATGGGCAAGTTATCTTGTTGAGGTTGAAAAACAAGATATAAAGGAAAAAAATAAGAGAGTCAAACATTATTGCATTGTCTTTAGACGAAGTTACGACAATAGATAATATGTCCTGGGTATGCATGCATGTTTATATTGTATAGAATCAAGTTTGTCAACCTCATCTATTATTTGTTGCTAAAATGAAGGAGAGGCGACAGTGAAAAGTCTATTTCAACTAGTTAAGAGTTCTTTAATTAAATATGGAGGTATGGATGACTTGACGATTACCAAAAACTTGGTATGTGTAAGAGCGGGTGGAGCTTCAGTAATGCAAGGTCAGAGGAACGGTCTATGCGTAAAGCTACAAACTTATTGTTCACCCTACTTGACTGTCATTCACTGCATGGCCCACAAAATGAATCTAGGTTTTAAAATTATGAGCAATTAACCTCTAGTAACAAATGTTGAAGATTTAGTTAGAGATCTCTACTCATACTTTTGTCGAAGTCCAAAACGATTTTTGGAATTTAAAAATTTGTCGATGGAATAACTGATGGGAACAAGATTCGTAAGGATGTTGATACCAAATGGATCTCCTTGGAGGGACCAACGCATCGAGTTTGTTCATAATATCCATCCTTGATTGGAGTAATGTACGAACATGGCTACACAGTAAAAAAAGTTGTTGACTTGCTCCCTAGGTTAAGTGATATACAGACAATATTAACTTTAGCAAGTCTTCCCTCCATGCTAAAGGAAATGAACCTTCTTGTGGAAAAATACCAATAAAGAGCTATATATATTGCAGAATATGCTAATCTATGTAAATTGACATGCATGACCCTCAATAATCTCTATCAATCTCAACCAACATTATCTGATGAAAAATTTGTTAGGTGGAAGACAGTAACAAATTTGAACAATCTTGATATTTTTTTATAGATCAATGCAAAGGGGGAGTATATGTCAGTGTACACAGATTTGAGATACCAATGTACTACATTGCCATGGTCACATAACTAGGAAAGTGCCATAAGAAGCAAGAAGTAAGTGTTACAAGGGAGAATTTTAGCAAGATCGTTGAGTCTATAACTACTTCTGTGAAGGAAATTGCCTCTTCTCTTTCCAAAGAGATTAGATCTTGATTCCCTCATTAGAATCTACTTGAAGCCATGTCTATTGTATTTCCTTAATATTGGCACCTGAATGATCCAGTTGATTATCATGAGAAGCCAAAGACTTTGATACACCAATTTTGCAAATCTGTACAATTCAATGGACAAACTATAAATGAAATTTTAAATGAAACTATGCTTAGAGCGTAATCATCCCATTTTGCAATAACTATGAGGGAATAATATCAAAAAATGGAGAACCCCCGCAAAGAGGGATCAGTAACAAAGCTTTGGAGAAGTCTAGGTCAGAGCAAAATTTTGCATGATTCAATATCAGAATTTTACAAACTTGTTGATTTATGTCAAAACGTGATATTGGGTTCAGTGGAGGATGGGAGTGTTTTCAGTGCTTTGGGGTTCTAAAATCAAAGATAAGAAACAAACTAGACAAGTATTTGGAGAATTGATTGAGGTTGTATACATCTAGATATGATGTGAATTTTTTTCCTTATGATAGGGCACTGACAATCTGGAAGTCCAAATGCAAAAGAACAGGGTTGGAAAATACTTCAAACTAAAGTGGGACAATTGGAAAAGACATGATGAATGACAGTGACACATGTACTAGTAGCTTTGAGATGCAGTTAGGCGGGGGTATGCAGAGTGAAGAAAATACATATAAGAATCAAGGAAGCTCTCAATTTGATGATGAGGATGATGAGATGATTTGGCAACTTTAACTTTAAGAGATTTAACACTAGCAATTACTAGATATTTATTAAACTTATTAGTATTTTTCATCATTCATATTACAAAATCCTACATGTAGTTGATGATATTATATGTTTTGATGATATTATATGTTTCTGGCAATGGCATATCATTTGATATGCAATTGCATTTTTCAAATTTCTATTTACAGATAGAAAATAGCAGAATAAAAAGGCATACATAAAACTAGAAAATGGGAAAATAAGAAACAACATAATATGTTTATTAATAGAGGAATGTTTATTTATACATGGTGAGATTTTCATTAATTCTTTCAAAAATTATAACCATGCAATTCATTCAATATATAACTCTATGTGATTCAATATGCAAAAGTATATTTATTTCATCTACCCTCAAGATCCAATAAAAAAATGTAGAAGTAGAACCCTTTGCAAATGACCCTGAAATTACAAATAGAGAAAAGCAAAAAACCTGAAAGAATTTAGAAATACAAACTATACAATACATATTATGAAATGATTGTGTCAATCTTAGTAGGATGCTCCACTCTCCATCTAATGGAAGTCCAATTTGTTTTAACGTATGGTAACTGACCTGCAAATTTGTCAGCAATTCATATTTGGAAGAGGAGCTTGACACCAATAGAGCTCTCTTGTTGAAGCTCCATTGAGCTCTCTCGTTGAAGATTTCTCCATCCACATTCCTCCAAGCCTCTTCCTATAAAAAAACCCGTTCAAGATTGGCGTTGAAGATCTACAAGCAATTGATTGGAGACATCCTACATTCTACATTCCACATCCTTTTTGGTGCATACATACTTGTGGATTCATGGATTCAAATCCACCACAAGGACTTCTACAAGCAAGGTGAATTTGTTCATTTACTTTGTTTTACTTATGCAATTTTAATTATACTTTGAGGTTAATTCCAAAACTGGGGTTTGACCAAGGAAAACCCCTCCCCCCAACAAACAATCCATTTTTCTTGCAGGTACAGGTTTGGAACAACAGATTGGAGTCTAGATTTAGATACCCTTTTCGGTAAACTTTCGAGATCTGAAAATAGATTTCCTGTCGGAGACTTTTTAGGTCAATTTTGCCCTAGTTCAGAATCAGAAATTCAAGGTCAATGGTGACATTGACTTGAGGGTGCAAATCAGAACTGTGTCAGAACAGAAAAATATTTCTGGGCTTTGTTTGTCTCTACGTTTCTATTCCAAATCTGGTCTCAAATTTTCCAAAAACTGAGTACAGACCCCCAAAAACAACATTCTTCAGATCTGCAACATTTTAAGGTTAGTACTTTTCTCCTATCCATTTCAATTAAGGTTATCAATCTTTCTAAATCTATCACATATTCAAATCTATAAATGGGTATTTAAGATCTTCCTCTTTGCTCTTATTTCCAAATTATTGATTCATTTATGCATTCATCCTTCCTTTTGGGTTAATCAATTTGGATCCTTCATTTGTATATATAAGGATAAAAGGAGAGTATATTATTTATCCCCTACATTTCAAAACACACCCTTTAAATGTAAGATAAAATAATAACAAACATCAACACCATATTTCTTATCTTACATTTTGGTGAACCCGCGATAGACAACTCTTTCTTTTTGGTGTTAGATTTACATCTTTTATGTTAGATCTTGCATGCATATTAGATTAGCTTTCTTTTATGTTCTTGCATTTTACTTTTCAAAAATTAAAATCAAAATCTTGTGTTTCCTAAATTATTTCATTTGCATTGCATTGGTGTATGAGCTTTACCACTTCTAGTTCTACTTATAGTATCCCAGTTAGAAGCCATAGACTTATGGGTTCCTTTGATCCTGAGTCTTCCTCTCCTTTCCTTAGGATCCCGGATGAAAATTTGATCACTCATGATTCCAATCCTTCTATGGAGCATAACTCTTCTCACTCATCTCATGATCAGGATGATGCTTTAAGAGTTCCTCCTGAACAAGTGCAAAAACTTTCAACTGAACTTGATAAAATGGGAAATTGACTTAATCAAGAAAACCATAATCATGATTCCATCTAATTTATAGAGGCTCTTAATAAAGTCCTTCATGATAGTGATCAAGGTATTAATCTCTTGCGTGGTATCACTCATATTGTGCATTTGAATGTTAAACCTTTAGCACAAGAGGCTCAATATCTAGGATCTACTCCTCCCATCACTAGTGAGGGACGTTCTTCTGTTCCTTTACCTAGAATTCCTACTTATACTCCTCCTTTGATGACTACATCTCTCCCAATTTCATCTATTCCTATGAGTGTTCCACAGGTATCTCTACCTACCTCACAACCTTAATATCATAGTGTACCTTTTACTTATTCAAATCCCCTTCCAACTTTGGTTCCAAGTGTTCCACCAGTTGTGTCTTCCATTCCTGTCACTTCCTACACTTTTCCTAGTATTTCTAATGTTTCTATGCCACCTATGTCTTCTAATGATTCCACAATTATTAGTTTGGCTCAAACTGTGTCATCTTTACAACAACAACTTGCATCCTTAACCCAATCCAAGTTTAGCATTCCTACATGTGACATGGGTAGTCCTTTATCCTTAGACATTATTCGTGCTACTATCCCTCAACAAGCCGATATGCCTCATCTTGATAATTACAACGGTAAAGGCGATCCTGTTACCCATGTTAAAACATTTCAAATCCTTTGTAGTGATTATGCTCATGACCATAGAATTTTAGCTAAACTATTTGCTAGAAATTTTTGTGATAAGGCTTTGCAATGGTATTGTTCTTTACCTCCTTATTCTATTGAATCTTTTCCTAAACTTGCTAATACCTTCATTCAACAATTTAAAAACAACATTGGTCCGCAAGTTTCCTTAACTGATTTAATGCATTGCAAACAAAACATTAAGGAAAAATTGACTGATTTTATTGGTAGATTTAAGCATTTGTATGCTCAGATTTATTATCTTGTTCCTGATATTGATATTCAACATATGTTTATTTCAAATTTATAAAATGATATTAGAGATAAGATTCTGCTTACTGAATTTACCTCTTTTCAACAACTTTGTGCAGCACTTCATCATTATCAACTACTAGTGAGTCAATTTGAGAGCAACAATCCAATGGCTCCTATTCCAATTGATAAGAGTGGCACTGCTCTTAACCCTAATAAGTTTCAAAAACCTAACAACTATGTCAAGATTAATAAATAGACAAATGTGGTTGCTGATCAAGTTGATGTTGCATCGCACAATGCCACTTCTGCATCCACTACTTTCCGTATGAATCGTACACTTACTCCTCTTTCTGAATCTTTACATTCTATTATGAGTAGGTTTTTAAGTGCTAATATGATTACCTTTCCTCCTATTCAACCTCTCCTTCTTACTACAATAGCTTCAAAATCCTTTGATTCTAAAGCTTTTTGCCAATACCATCGCCAGAATGGCCATGATACTGAAAAAATGTTATTCTCTAAAGCATAAGGTTCAAGACTTAATTGATTCTAATGCTTTACATGTTGATAATTTTGATGGTAATGGGAACAAATCTATCTCTCCTCTTAATCAAAACCTTCAAATCTATACGAATCCTTTACCTACACATGATACTAATACCATCACTCAACCATCTTCTATGGACATTGTTTATGATTTGAAGATGGATGATCTTAATCACATTGTTAATCATGTGGAGTGTGTCATTTCCTCTCAACCTACTGTTCAAGATCCTTTGCCTCCACCTCAACTTCAAGTTCCACCTAAACCTCAGAAACAAACTAAGGATAAGTGACCTCGAGAACTCTCAATTACCTTTGATGATTCTGAGACTATTAAGGCTCCCGATGGTCCCCTTTATATTTATGCTAGGATTGCTAAGATACCTACGCGTGGTTGTCTTGTTGATCCCACATCTTTAATAAATGTTATTACTGAGGAAAATCTTTTTATGAAAAACCTACAACGTGATTGTTATGATCCATCGGATGCATGGATCCAAATATGCAATGGTTTTCTCTATCCTGCACTTGGTTCTATTAACTTGCTTGTTGAACTTTGTGGTAAAGTTATAGATACTACCTTCATTTTTGTTCCTACTTCTGATCAATTTCAAGTCAAATTTGATTTGCCTTGGATAACTGTTATGCATGCTATTGCTTCTCCTATTCATAAATGTCTTAAGTTCATTCATAATGGAGAAGCAAAAATGATTAATCATAGTTTGTATCAACATTCTAGGCCTAGAGATTGTGCTACTCTTATTTATTTTGGCCTTCATTACCTAATTCTTGTCCTCCTCACCCTGACAACCTTTTTCGTTCATATCAAGCCTATAAACATTGCAAGATTATCGAGTTAAGCATGCCTCGAATAATCTTAACCGTGGTCTTTTTCCCACTCCTTCTATACCTCCTTTATCCATTACTGCTAGCTCTATTACTCAACCTCCCATTGTTGCTTCTCAGCCTACTGTGAATCCTACCAATCCTCCTACAGAACCTGTGAAGGAATCAATTGTTATTCCTCCTACTTCTCCACATGTTTCAAACAAAGGAAAACGTAATAAATCTACTAATGAACATCGTAAGAAGCGTAGAGCTAATGTTAGGGCTCGTGCTTCTATTCTTCAAAATTCTTTACCTTCTTTCAATCAACCTATGCCTGATGTGTTGGAAGAAGTTAATATTCATAATGATGTTAAGATGAATGAGTATGATGATCCTATTCACATCTTAGATCCTATTTTAATTAATCTTGATGAGGAGGATATTCTTGATGATCCTATTGATCTTAGTGATGAATATGAGACCATTGATCTTGATACTGACTTACCTCATATGATTTCAACTCAATTGACAATTACACCTAGTAACGAGCAAGGCGATTCTCAAGAGGATCCTTGTTTGGAACTGGCTATTATTCCTGCTATATTGGATATAGTCCCTCTTGCGAGTTTCCCACCTTCCCTAAATGATACAAATAGAGATGGGGAGAGTAGGCGATGCGCCTGATTGGCTTATCCTTTATGGTAACCCTTTATGTGTTTGCATGTTGTATTTTTCTTCGCTCGTAACGTGTTTGCTAAATGTTTGTTAGACTCTTTTATACAACCCTTGTTACTTTGTTGGTGCAAGGTGATAAAGGAATCAAACCTATAGTACAATTCCTATATATGTATCTTTACTCTTCTATATGTAGTTTTCATGTTATGTTGTACTTGTTCTATTGTTCGTAAATGTTTTCCTTGTGTAGTCTGTTTGGATCTGCGACATGCTACCACTGATTCTTTTTGGTCTCCATGTTGTGGTCCGAAAAGACTCTTGAGTTTTATTTCCTCCATTGTGATTGTAGTTCTACTTTCTTTGGGGAATGATGTCAATTCATTTGCAATAATATCTTATCTATATATACATGTTATCTTATGATCATACTGACCCCATAGTAGGTAGATCCCTTCTCTGTTCTTTGTATGTTTACGTGATATTTCCCTTGATTTGTCTTCGTTTGGGGGCATCTTGTAGTGGAAACGTAATCAGTAGAGTTCTTTATGTTTCTGTCAAAGTCATTGCTCCTGTTAAAGTGTTATCAATTACTTTAACATGGGGGCATACACTCTACTCACTTTTTGCACACACGCACATTCAAAATATTTTCAAAAATTAAAACCTTTTCCCTTTATGGATTAAAGACTAATCCTTAAAGCATGGATATTTTACTTTATAGGATCTCTTGATCCCTCCAGTTTCAATTTACAATGTTTTGATCCCTTAATGTTGAAAGGTGTCCTTAAGAACAAGATCTCCCTGTTGGGTTGACTAGTGAGTAGCCACATTTACTAGGCGGTTCAACTCCATCTTTCTAGTTGCACTTTTTTCTTGTGTGGTTCACAATGGGACATAAGTTCTCATTGGGCAAGGTAATCACACCCTTTCTCTCTTTCCCCTTAACTGGTGATGTCTCTCTTATCGTGATCTTAGGGTTGATAAAGACTTAAGTCCCTTGGGGGCTTGAGGATTTCTTTGTCCCTTTTGATTCCAATAAGATTATCTATTATTCATGATCTCTTTTACCAAGAGTTTGCGTCGATTCCATACTCTTGCTAAAATGGGGGCTAAATGTATAGTAAGAAAATGGAAGCACTTCCATTATAGACTGGTTTAGCCTTCCGAGTAAGTGGTTTGGGGTCATGTCAAGCACCTTGAATGGGTTCCTGACTTGGATCTGGCTTTATCCTCTTGTTCTACCCCATTTCCACATTTTCTAGCCTATTTCTGACACCCCAGACTGAAAAACTGGGACCTTGACCTCAAATTCAAGGTCGACCTCAACCTTGACCTAGGTCACAATTGACCTTTTTCTGGCCCGGGGTTCAAATTCTAGAATTTTAGGGTTTCTGGATGTCGGTCTTTGGAAAAAGTTAATTCCCGCTTTCGGGTCGGCTGTTTAGGTCTTCGGAACAACAAATCTTAAATTATATTTAATATAGGTCCCCTTCTAGTGGTATGGGTCTAATTGGAATTTCATTCTCCTATGTAGGCCTCTCTAGAAGATTGTGCCCTAGTTTCATATAAAAGGAAGCTTTCTCCTCTCATTTTCTCTAACCATCATCAAGCAAAAAAACCATGATCATCAAGCATAATTGCGAGGATTTAAAAACTTGAAGAGTGAGTTCCAAAGGTGAAGAAACAAGATTTGAAACAAGACAAGTAGCCATTAAGGAATTCATCCATTCTCAAGTACTTCTCAAGAACTTCTTTCATCAAGGAGATCCATTGGTGGCTATTGAAGGATTCAAGCTCCATGGAGCTCTCTTATTGAAGATTTCTCCATCCACATTCCTCCAAGCCTCTTCCTATTCAAAAACCCATTCAAGATTGGTGTTGAATATCTACAAGCAATTGATTGGAGACATCCTACATTCTACATTCTACATCCTTTTTGGTGCATACATACTTGTGGATTCACGGATTCGAATCCGCCACAAGGACTTCTACAAGCAAGGTGAATTTGTTCATTTACTTTGTTTTACTTATGAAATTTCAATTATACTTTGAGGTTAATTCCAAAACTGGGGTTTGACCAAGGCAAACCCCTCCCCCAACAAACAATCCATTTTTCTTGTAGGTACAGGTTTGGAACATCAGATTGGAGTGCAGATTCAGATACCCTTTTCGGCAAACCTTCAGGATCCGAAAATAGATTTCCTGTCAGAGAATTTTTAGGTCAATTCTTCCCTAGGTCAGAATTAGAAATTTTGGGTCAATGGTGACATTGACTTGAGGGTGCAAATTGGAACTATGTCAGAACATAAAAAGATTCTTGGGTTTTGTTCGTCTCTACATTTCTATTCCAGATCCAGTCTCAGATTTTCCAGAAACTGAGTGCAGACCCCCAAAAATAGCATTCTTCAGATCTGCAACATTTCAAGGTTAGTACTTTTCTCCTATCCATTTCAATTAAGGTTATCAATCTTTCTAAATCTATCACATATTGTTGAAGTACAACTCAACATCTATGATAGAGATCGATGTAATATTGGCTTGCACTATTTTATTTATGTACTTGCCTTCAATCAATCTATTTTGGATTATATGTATATGAGTAAGAAGACATATCGA
>MU224108.1:1212757-1227374 GCA_018584345.1 Thuja plicata
TGATTATGATTTGATCAAGGAAATTGATATAATTGATATTGTTGATATTTGAAAATATTGATTCAGGGATTTGATAAATTGAGAAATGGGGGCCCAAAGTCTAGGCGACCATTTTAGGGTGCATACAATAATAAAAGTAATACATGAACATCCTCAAAACCAACTGAAATAACCAACGCATACATGAAAAAGGCCTAAAAGAGATTGACAATTGATACTGAAAATCAAACTAAGGGGTGGATACTTAAAGGACCTAGTGTTTCATTTGTCCAACCAAGTCCTCCTAACTTTTCAAATACTAATCTTCAACATGGTGTAGGGTGTACGTAACAAAGTGTTGAGAATGATAATAAACCTACTACACATTTTTCTCCTTAAGGGTTTGGTTTCCAACCTTATCCTTTGACTACATTCTCCCCTTTATATCTAACATTCCTAGCTTTAGTCAAGAAATCATCTTGCCTAACCTTCTTTGTGCTAAGTTGATTACTCAACCCAAACAAAAGAAGAATAAAAGTCAAAACCTTATCAATCTTCCTTTTAGCATGTGTCATCAATATCATCACCATACTACTAATAACTACCAAGATTTGTGTTACAAATTTCAAAAAGACATTGAATACGACATCATTAATGTAAAATGCAACAATGAACTATTTTTCAATCATGATTACTTTGAATAACAATTAAGTTCATATTATGTTACTCCATGTGACATTGTTAGATTCTCCATTGGGGACTCATTTTCATTCATGGTGGTACAATTTCAGGTGCAATCGTACTTTGTGAGTAACATAATAGTCCTCTTCATTCTTATCCTTGTTTCTACACTTGGGGGGCAATGATACTATTTCAATCTCTCTTCCTTTTCTAAGGATCCACCTTTCCCGCGGTTATGTAGCATTTGTTTATCTTGTGATATCAATCTTACATATAATTGTTTTTTTAAATTAGGGATTCTCTCTTATACAATAGGTATATATCCTTGATCATAACATTTTTCTTTGTTTTCAATTGGGTATCCATAGTAAAAAAATCTCTTACTTTGGGGGCTAAAAGTGTGTCATCCTTCCTCAAGAATCCATTTACCTAGCAATGGGGAAGATAAATCCTTCCTCAAGAATCCATTAATTTTTTTTTACATTAGGGATTCTCTCTTATACAAGAGGTATATATCCTTGATCATAACATTTTTCTTTGTTTGCAATTGGGTATCCATAGTAAACAAATCTCTTACCTTGGGGGCTAAAAGTGTGTCATCCTTCCTCAAGAATCCATTTACCTAGCAATGGGGAAGGTGTGAATTATTCCCTTCTTATGCCATATCTCTTTTTCAACATCCTTAAAAATGACCCCTTTACACTTGTTGCATGATATCTCTTTGCATTCATCCCTTCCTTGTGTTAGGGATTTTTTTCTTGCATGAAACACAATGCTTGATAAACTACTTGAACACCATACTCTTTAATACTGTTTCAAGCCAAGAAAAGCCTAATTTCTAAGGATTGAATAAAACCCTTCTTCATTTTTGAGCTCCACATATACTCAGGCAGGTTTGACCTCTTTATGATTACTGATTACACAATATATATGAATGTGGACACTGATTTGCTATTAGGAGTTTATTTAACCAACTTATGAGTCAATTTGCAAATGACCAAGCATAATCAAATACAAATCTTAACTACACAAATCATGATTGTCAATATAGCAAGACCAGTGATATAAGGAATTTCATCATTCTTCCTTTTAAGGAGGGATAACCTAGTTGATTCACTCTCCAAGAAATCACTAAAATAGACAATATCCTGCTGATATGAGTCCCTAATGAGTTCAGATCATTTGTTCTAAAAACTAAATGAAATTGATTGAAATGATTTTGATATTGGATGAGGAAAAAATTGCAAACTATATCCTAGACCAGTGCCTATCCCTTGGGCAAAGAGTCAATGAAAACATGAATTAGCAAAGATAAACCAATGGAGATACTGTAGAGTGCCTTACAAACTACATGTAGTTGAGATAGAGTGCCTTACAAACTATCCTCTCATATCCATATCACTGCATCAAATCCTTACAATAATGTTTTTCTCTCTAAAATTATCTATGAAACTTAGTCCTCTCCTTGAAAGGAGCTCATAAACAATTAGACACACTACCTTGTAGCAGGTGTATTTCAAATGCCTCACAAGTGAAACACACTAGAGCACAAACAAAATACAAAGAGACAAGATAATATGAAAGAGGGAAAACTACATTGTATTCCATATAATGTATTTTGCTTCTACACATCCAGACCTTAAGCCTTCATGGATATACAAAGAAATAGAAGTATAACTTACAATAAAAGATCATCAAACCAATAGGGACCTTCTCTGAACATCTGCAAGGAAAAAACCTAACAGAACAAAGGAAAGGAACCCTTACAACTGAGAAAAGATAGAAAGATATAGGAGAGAAGAAACCCTAGAAATCATGCCTGGTTAACACCTGTTCTCTTTCAAAATTTTATATGCACTTGTCTTTCTTTTCTCCATAAAAATCTGAACTCCATCGGTGGTTAAAATCTGATTTATTTGTCTCTTCTAACTCTGTCTTCATTCTGCCATCTGATCTTATTTGCCCCCAAAGTTTACAAAATCTGATTTATTTTGTCTATATCTAAATCCATTTGTCTGTTCAAAATTTGAACTCATCCTCTGCAAATCTCCTTTATTCTGCCACTGAAAAGCCTTTTCCAATCTGATCATCCTTTTGCAAAATCTGATTTCATTCTTTGTCAAAAAACCTCTCAAAGTGCTTCTCGGATAAGTCTTTGCAACAAAATTTGCTTATATTTTGTCTCATTCATGTGAATCTGATCTTATTTGGCAATTGTCTCTTAAATATGAATTCATTCTGCCTTTTCAAAATCTGCCTGATTTGATTTTAATCTCTGAAAAAATCTGATTTTAACTGTTCAAACACTCCTCCGGGAAAGCTTCTTCAATATGATTTGCAATAAAATACCGTTTGAAGACTATGGAAAAAGATTATGCCCTAATGTTTCCTCAATACTTTAATATTTTTCAATTTGAAAACATTATCTTCGTGTCATATTTGTCCAGATTTGATTCAAAACTTTGCACAAATAATGACTTTAAAATCATTTATCTTTTACTATTCCTGTGCATATTATCCATTCTCCTTTGAAATTTTCCACTTCTGCATTTTATGCCCATAATCGACCAGAAATTGACATGTGTCACCTGTTGGCTGGCTACTCTTAATTGGTCTTTTAACTACTTCTTTAACCACGGTCACCTTTTATTCTTTGTCTCCAAGTCTCCTGATATCTGCACTAACCACGGTTTGATTTGGAGATTTGGAGACTAGCTTTAGTCTCGTAATGAATCTGACTTGACATTGAATATCTTGCGACCACGCGACCACACAGTCTCCTAATCTCCTAATGAACCATCATTAACCGCTTTCGTCACGAGACTTGGCGACTAACCACTAGCGATTATCTCGACGATTAGTCTCTTAGTCTCTGGATTTTCATGATTATCACCAATCCTTCTCCTGACTTCATGACCGGATGCCACGTGTCATCTGCGCCATGTCATCACTGCCATCTAGTCGCCACCTGTCCGCAAAATTTATGTATCTTTAGTTGTAGGCATGGAAATTGAGGCACTCCAGTCACCTGCACACATGGATAGCCTCCATCTCTTCTTATTTCATATGTTTGTGTTGTGGCTTATAAACATCTAAAATTTGCACTACAGGGTCAATGTGGGATAAATCCCCAAGGTTTTTAAAGCCATTTTGAAATCTGGGCGCCAAAATTTGGGGGTCCCACTGCGCATTTAGCCCTCCAACCAAGGGGCCTACCATAAGCCTCTGGGATTCTTTCTTATTTCACAATACAAGCATTTTAGTATATAAATAACAAGAAAAATGCCAGCCCAGTCAATGTGGGATACATGCTCTTTGTGATTGTTATGGGCAATTCAGATAGTGTTGCACACAGGCAACTGTATCTTACGAACTAGGAAGAATTTGGAAAATCTCTCTGGTGAGAATCTGTAGAATTAGATCTACAACAACATATCCAAAATTTAGCTTGATCCAACGGTTTAATTAAAAGTTATGCTCCCCACAATATGACTATTTTTCTGTCTCCTGCAAATTTGTGTTTGCAAAATTTTTATTTAATCTTTCCCTTTTTGCACTGTTCTGATTTTAATGTTTTAAATGTTGCAAATGTCCTCCATGTGCTGGGTAACATCTCCCCTCTATTTCATTTTCTGAAAGCTTCTAAAGTTTTAAAACTCCCAAGAAGATCTGCACAGACATCCCTTTTGTTCTTTACATTTGCCTTGTTTCTGACTCCATGTTTCAATACACAACCCTCTGATGCCATTGAATTTGCAGTGCAATAATGCAGCCTCCTCTTTGAAATCATTCCTTTCCTTCTTCAAATGCTACACAGGAACTCCCTTTGAATTATTTGCATATGGAACAAGTCCAAGAAAGGAGAACACTTAGATCATTCATATAAACTGCAAAAGCATATTCAACAAGTATTTTGGGGAGTGTTCAATTGTAAGCATGATGATCAAACCTATGATCATGAATCATCCTCAATTTTCTTCCTGCACATAGTACATACATACTTATATAGGACAAAAATATTAAATATTTCAAGTTTTGTGATCTGCAAGCACACTTGTCCCACCAATAGTAAATGCCCTTGGGAACAGGCATTAAAAACTGATCAAAAAGCCCTTTATCATTAAGCAGACTGAAATCCATGCTCTCTTCCAATATGTCAATATGTGTTCCAAAGGAATTTTTCGTATTCAAATCCATGTGCCAGGAGTAATCGATCAAAGATGGTGATTCTGAAAAACTATGCAAGTGCAAACATCAAGACAGTAGAAATTACAAATGGATTAGGCTTTGCAAAAATAGAGAATCACATCTTGAGACCCAAACATTGATCCAGGTAGTACACTTATATGTAAGGAGATCATATTTACAATTGGCATCCTAAGGAAACCATCGTAAATGAAACTATAACCCTCTGAAAACAACAACTCTGCAAAAATGATTCTGTTTACACTGTAAATCTGCATAAATTGCTCTTGATTTTGATTTCAACAACCTGTCAGAAGAAAATCTTAGAGTCTGATCCTCTGAAAATTGATTCACTTTCAAATATGGAATATGAATCTCCTATTAACTTGTTTTGAAAGTGAATTGATCAACTGGTATAAGTCTGCAAAGTCAGCACCTTACAACTTTTCTGATTTTGCACTCAGTAAATATGCAGAATTTGGATTTGGAATCAAGCTGGGAAAGTGGACAACTGGATTGGTATGAATCTAAAAATCTTTGGGTAGGTACACTATCATGTTTGCAACATGGGGGAACATTCAATTATGCAGTTCATTCAAATGGATACAACTTGCAGAAGCTCAAAGTAGGCTATTCAACAATCTGGGTAATCAGAGAAACAAGACAGCTATGCAGGACCAACTTTGGGGAAACTGAAAACCCATCAAATAGACTTGAAATGGCTTGGGTTTTGAAATATAGACTCTCTGATACATATGATAAACATTCCCCAAGCAGTGACTTATGAAACCTAATAGAGTGCAAGATATTCAGAAGCAAACTAGGCCTGGGACAACAAAATGACACTTAGCAAAAATGCAAAATTATGTAACCACCTCAAAATGACTACTCCTTAAACATGCCAAAATTGAAATTTAGGAGCTAGAACCCACTGAATATGCCAAATGAAAGGTATTGAACCATCTTCCCAAGTGGTGTATCATGAAAATCACCAGGCTACTTTTTACAAGCACTCAAACTAAGCCTTCTCACAAAAGTTTTTCAGGGTACTCACCTTGCCTTATAGAAAATTTCAAAATGGTCACTCCAAATTTGTGCCAAATTTGAGAGTACCAACACCTTGACCTCATAAGAGATGTGACCTCTTTGGCTTTGACTGGGTGTTGCTTGTGGGATAATTCCTTGGTGATAGAAGGTGCTTTATCCTTGTTTCTCTTTTCCTTAAGCTAACAAAATAGTCTTATTTTTCCATCTTAAGGGGGGGGGGCATATATGGCGTCCTTACTGTAAATATTATATTTACTTTAAGCATGTCAAATAGAGTACACTAGCATAATACAACTTGTTAGGGCCAGATCACTCTCCTTTATATGTTTTTGCAGCTTTCTTGGGATACAATGCTTTCCTTGGTTATCCTTGGGATTGGTTGAGCTAGCATAGCACAAATTTATAGCCCATTTAACCTCTCCTTTGAAAATATTTTCAAGATTGCTTGACTATCATAACACAATTTTCTAGACCATTTGGCCTATCCTTTTCATGACCATTTGGCCTATCCTTTTCATGGGTTGACTAGCATAACACACTTTTCTAGACCATTCAACCCCTCATTTACATATATTTTATGAGTTGACTATCATGCGCTAGACCATCAACTCCTTTACATTCTCTTAGATGGGTGGAACTGGCATAACACAATTTGCTAGATTGTTTCCCCCTCTCTTCTCTCTTTCTCTCTATCTCTCATGGATCGCCTAGCACAACACAATAGGCTAGCATGTGTCATCCATGATGGTTTTCTTTTCTCCCTCTTCTATGATTCCATAACATAATACTTTTTTCTATTTGATTAGATAATGGAATCTAATCTTATATTTGATGTGTGCTCGTGCTCTTTTCAAGTGACCACTTGCACTTTTGCAATAGATTTCTAAGCACGATCCTAAAGGTTGAGACATTTACTTTAGCGAGGTATCTTCAACTAGTTGACTTGGAATCTTAAAAAGATTTATTCTTTTGTTATTATTTTATGTGTCCTTACACATGGATGTACAAGTTAATAGCCTTGGTCTGGGTCTTGTGTCCATAAACTTAGAGATATATTATCTCTTTGTAGTTTGCCTATGATCTTCATCTTTCTCTCTCTTTATTCTACTTTACCATGAGCATGAGGTGGACTCTTACTCCTGCTAAAGTGAGGGATGAATGTATTTTCCTAAAAAGAAATCACCCTTAATTAGGTGCTCATTTTAGCCCCATTTTGGTGTGCATGGGTTCCCACACTAATTTCATGTTCTTCTAACACTCATTGGACCTTTAAATTAACCTTATAAGTACTTTGTTGATTCAATTTCTTCAAAAATTGAGGTTGGTCCTTATCTATAGGTGTGCTCCTATATTTTCCTCTAGCCCCATAATTTATTTCATCACCTAGGCCCTATATCATTATTAGTGACATGTTATTCCTTTCCGAACCCTGAAACTAGTTGTCCTTTATCTTACCACATCTACACATTCCCCACAAACCTTGGTGCAAATTTGAGCCCCGATTGGTGGGTACATAATGGTTGGGCCTTTATGTACTTGGGTACATAGCAAATCAACTGCTATGTACCCCCAAGCATGGACCAAAATTTGAATGGGGTGTCATTTCCAGGATTTTGGTGGGAAATCCAAATTTGTGGTCGGCCCAGATTTTGGTATCCATTACTATTTTCAATCATTCATGATCAAGAATCATCAAGCGATTATATTTTAAGAGCATTCTCAAGGTCTTTAGACATCCAAGTCTTCAATCCTTTAAAGCATATTTTCCCTTCTTCATCAAGCATTATGGAATACTAAAACATACATCATCCAAGGCTTATATTTCATGATTTTCTCTTGGATTTTTGTGGATTTAAAGATATTGCATTAACACTCATGATTACATTAAAAGAGGTATTGCATCATCAAAGCACGAGGTATTTTCATGATTCAGATCTAGCTTTTATTTCATCGTTCCTTATGCAATTTCATTACATGTTTAAGGTCGATTCCTAAATAGGGGTTTTATTGAGGAAAACCCCTTTATCCAACCTTCTTCTCTATTTTTCTATTTGTATGAATTGGCTATAGACCCATGGTTGCAGATCCATAAAGTACAAGCCCCGACAAAAATTCTAGTGAAGTTTGACCTCAAAACCCAGGGTACATAGCAACTCAGCCGCTATGTAATTGGGCACATAACATCTCATACATTATGTACTCTCAAAAACTAGCCCAAATTGATCCTAGAGGCAGGTTACAGGTTTCAGAGGTCAAATATGCAGTTACATGTGGTTTTGGGACTCTAGAAGTTAGAAAAACAACAAGTTGCCCATCTTATTTTTCAGGTACACATAACATCATCCCTAATCTTTATTTTCAATATATATTTTCATCACTCTTTACTCACATTAGAGAAGGACCATTGTCCCATTTAGTGCTTGAATCTCCATTTGAGCCTATTGGAACATCTTCCTTCTGAGTGTGCAATTTGAAAGGGTGAAGTAATCTATCTTTTGTATTGTTTCCTTTTTCCTATTCTACACTTAGTTAAATCACAAAAATATGTGCCATGTTAACATGGGTATCAATTGGAAGGTGGGTCTTATAGGTTGTTTCTTTTTTTTCCCTCATGGATGCTATGAAACTAGAAACTTTTAAAATTTAATTCAACACTCTGACTTGTCACCCCGACACATGTCACTTTTTCAGAGGAAGTTTGTAAAAGATTTCATCCTTCAGAACTTCAACATGAAATAAAGTTTGCATCGTCGATTTGCAATCATCCAACATCCAAAAAAATTATTTTAGATCATGTCATGCGGGTATTAGTGGGATAGTGAGTCACATAGGTTATTTAGGGTTTAGAAAGTCTACAAAATTCTTTATTTTGGTACTACAATTGGTTGCTAGGCTGACAATAGTATTATGCAGAGCTAAGGTACTAAGTGACGAGAACTATTAATGATAATAACAAATAAACATTTATTCTCTAATTTTTTTTGACATGTAGTGTACTTTGATTGAGGCATTAGGTGGTAGTGGTACGATGCCCCCCCCAAAAGGGAAAGATTATATCGCTCAAGGTAATTTAATTATTTATGATCATGAGGCAAGATCACATGATTTGTATCTCTCAAGGTAAGTTGTAAGTTGTAAGTGAAGTGTCCACCTTCAAATTGATCATTTTCCTATAAATTGGACATTGAGTTGGCTCAAGTCTGCACTTCAAAACTAAAAGAGTGTTGAAAACATTGAGTAGCAAGTTTAGAGTTGGGAGAGATGGGCGCACCTATATTGCTCGATGTGATGAAAATATGGGGAGTGTTTTTGGGGGAAATAATTGATAATTGGTTAAGGGGTATAGTGGTGAATGATCACATGTACATTATGCATGCAGTTAAGGAAGTGTTGGGTCTAGATTTTTTACTAGCATATCATAGGCATATGATCAACTTGAACATTCCATATTTTTTCCTAACCATGGTCCTATATATGGGGTTTCCAAGAAATGGGCGAAAAAAACTCACCCAGATGGTGTTTTAGCATGCATATCTAAAAGAAATTGATGTTGTGCTTGATAATGTGGATGAGAATCTCCTCATTCCCCTACCACAAAAGTACTACATTCTGAGAACTGAGGTGCGATAACACCCTATTGTGCAAACATAAAATTTGGAGTTGCTACAAGGTCGGTGGGGTGACAAACAAAATATTAATTATCTCCTGTATTTGGCTAAAATCAAGGAAATCAAAGTGGATGATTGGTATTGGGATTATCTAAATGCTGAAGGGTTTCTTGATGAAGATGAATTTGATGAAGCAGATGTGACCAAGATTGTTGGGGAGATGGAGCTGGGGAACTGAGAGGAGTGAATTTTTGAAAACTGGCGAGATGTGGAGGACATCACAAGAGGGGAAGCCCATGCCAACTGTTGAGAGGACTACCCGGTTGTCCTTAGTACCAAGAAAGTTAGGTTGGCCAAAATGGAGGTGGAACAAGATGTTGTGAATGTAGCAAGGCCAATGCATTGACAAACCAAAAATTCTTGAAGAATGGGGTACTCTCTGGTCTATATTTTGTATTTTTGGGTTATTGGTAGTCTAGTAGATGAGACCCCTCACTCCTAATTTCTATAACATAAAAACAATCTAGATATTTGCCTGGACGATGATATCGACTATAGCTTATGGGAAGTTTAGTAACAGAGGTTTTGGAAATAGTCCTCTGTTTGGAAAACATGCATAGAATAGATGTAAGGGTCTCATACTACATTAATATAAAATAATGAAATTTATGTGTTTGTTGGATATTTTATAAGAAAATTCTTTATTACTCTGTGAAATTACTCTTTTTAGCCTTTTAATTTTGGTTTGTAAAATGAACTTAGATTAGAATTAATTAATGAACCCATATGGTGTGTTAAAAACAAAATGAAGAAATAATATCATAAAATAACATAAAAATTTCTATCTTTCATAAATAATGCAATGTATTTAGGAGCAGTAATTGTAATTTCAATTTGTTATGTTAGAGATTCACAAAATCAATATCACACATAATTTTACTACAAACCATTTGTCCATTTCATTCACAAATTGAAATATGTTCAATGCAATAAAGCAATTTTTTATAGAATATGTAAAATTCTCATTAATATTTGAGATTTCTATGAATATTTACATTGAAGAGTAAGTGTAAGACCTATAGAATAATGAATTCCCATACAATTCTAATTACACTTCGAAGTGGGAATAATCCTAATTCTACTAAAAATTACAATAATCCCTTTCGAGAATCAAAATCCAAAATGTGGTGTAGTAGTGGTAGGGTGCTCTTCATTTCAAAAAAGTAGGGCCACCTGCAAAAAAAAAACCCCTTCATTTAAAAAATTAGGGTTCTCTCCTTCCATTTATTCTAAGTGGAATGCTTTAGAGATGATAAGTTGTGAAAATTCCTACAATCATCCATAGTCTCATGCTTTATCAAGGAGAAACCATTTACAAAGAAAATCCCTCCCAATCGCCGCCCATTTCCTTTGTCGCTTGAGTTTCTCATCAATCAAGTTCATAATAAATGGTTGTAGGGATACATTTTGGCCAGGCTTCCAGAGCTTGGGTATATCCCTTGGCCATGGGATCCCCACCCCTATTTATTCCAAGGAAGCAACTTGAATATAATCCCCTAGGAATTCTTCTTTAAAAACTTGCCTTAGCAACAACAATATCTCCACCTTGTCTCCTCCGAGGTCCATAAGAGAGGCAAAAAATTGGGATGTAATATCTATACTCACCCAATATCTATCAATAGATACCATAAATTTATGGCCCAACACCATCCTTGCGACCTCATTTGTAAACATTCCAACCTACCTACAAATTGATTTCAGAGTCTCGTATGTGATAGTGCCCCAAAAGGTCGTATGCTTCTCGTCAGTTGTCAATTGGATAGGACTATCCATCTTCAAATTCTACAGTGTACACCTAGCTACCAACCCATCACACTCTATCTAACCAAAATCAAAGAGAATTTAGAAATAAAGATGAAATTTCAAAAAGGCATGAACCATAGTTTCAAACATGTACTACACTTTGTCTACCCAAACAGAATTAAAGAAGAAAAAAGCCTAAATCATCTATAAATAGCCTAAAAATATTGCCCAATTTAATTATCATTGGTCAATAATAACTCCCAGTCCTTATTAATTCCTTTTATAATGCTACTAATTCCTTTGTCCTTTACAAAGGCAAAAGGAAGCCATGTATTTACTATATTTCCAAACATATTGTGTTAAATCTTTGATATTTCTCTGTAAATATTTGCCATAAATGGAAGAGTGTGCAAAATTGGGAATAATATCATTAAGTCAGTACCAAATTAGACCCCATGTGTTGATGATTGTGCTTGAGAATGCTAGTGACAAGACATTTTTTTAATGTCATTTCCAACACAACATTATAAACCATCCCCATAACTAGTTGTTGAAGGATACGACGCGAAGCTAAGTATACAGATTTGACACGTGTCTACATTCCACAAACTTTCTGCAGAACTTAGTGTCATTCATAATTTTGGCCCAAAATAGAATTTAAGTTGTTGATCTTGGATCATTCAATGATCGTAAATAATAAATTTATAATGGTGAAATGATGGTTGTTAGGTATGTGTGCACGTGGCTATGATTATCGATACCACCATGTAGGAAATTTGGAAACAAATCAAGGCTTTATTCTCTCAAGATTTGATGTGATGTTTCCTTAATTACATTAACTATAATTTGGCATTGGCCCATCACGACGAAAATTCATATACAAAGAAATAATGAATAAGAGATAAGTAGGAAGGAGGAGTTTAGATCAGTCAATATATGAAGTTAATATGCAAAGATATAATCCATTCTAAAATATTTCAGCCTTTGAGAATAGATATATTCCATTCTAATATCAATGAACACACAATGCATATGGTCTGGAAAGTTTAATATTGATTTACATATTATTATATTAGCAAACTGTTAGAAAATAGGGAATTATAAGGGTATTCAATATTTGATCACAAGAAAGGAATCAAAAGCAGAAATAGGAAATGAATAGTATTCATCACAAGAGTATTGTATGCATATGGAATCATAGTCTATAATATATGTACATCAAATTATAAAAAGGTCTAGTTTATAATATTAAATCACAGTTTAAAGTATATTACACACACACACACACACACACACACACACATATATATATATATATATATATATATATATATATATATATCTTTGTGTGTGTGTGTGTTGGATATATGTGAGGTATATATCTAGAGTATATACTATATTTATATATTTGAATGTTCTAATGCATGTAGTAGAATATTCTATGGTATATTTCTAAACGATATAATATATCCAATTATAGGTTTGATCTAATATTTTGATATATTATATATATCTATTAGTAATAATAAGAATCATAATTATACATTTGTTATGTCATGTTTATACTTATATTTGTAATGCATTTAAGATATTAATATCTACTTAGCTAATTCCTTAACCACTTACTAATAGGACCAAGCGGGTAGGGAGTTTGTGAAGGGAGATGAGTAATTCGGTCACAATGAGTAGAAGATTCCCAAAATGGGCTTTGTTCATGAGGCCTCTTGTAGACTGTTTCCATACCTGAGAACAATAATTCTACCATTTAGGATTGGTGATTAGGAGAGGAGTAAGGAATTAAGGCATCAATATGTATTATAAATCTGTGATTATTTCTAAATATGATTTAAATATGCAGTTACATATGGTAATTATTGTGGATTGGTATTCTCCTAGTATGAAACACTACAAGTTTCTATCCCCAAGTGCAATTCAAAATCTAATTGGGAAATTTAAGAACAAATCAAGTAAGGTCCCAAAGGGTGGTCATTACAACTGGTTGGGATGTCATGGGTACTAATGCTACTACTAGCTATCCTTAACAAGTGCAAAAATAATGCATCTCTCACAAGAGGCCAATAGTAGTAGATACTATGCAAAATCCCAGTGATCAAGGCATTTTAAAGAAGCCAAAGGTTATATGACAATAATGACAATGGTGAGTACAACTTCAACTATATTAATTACCACTCCAAATATTTTTTTTGCAGCTTCATAACAAACCCTTCAAAAGAGTCTAAAAAATCCACTTAGTGACAGTGGGATAGGATTAGGAATGAGTGTTGCTAATCCTGAAAATGCAGTAGTTAGAATCACATGCATAGGTGGAGGCACGTATATAATTGAAAGTACTATTTCACCTTTCAAACATTCAATTGCGTCAACAACCCCAAATTTTTGTTACAATGATTCACTACAACATTTGGGGTCAAATTATGATGCCAATTTGCAACGGCGCTACCATTTGTGTGTGATTTTTGTATTTTTTTTCCAAGTGCCCCCGACGATGTCGCAAAAGCGACGATACTGTCATAATTGCGACACCCTCTTGATTATAAACAAAAAAAAGGAGAAAAAGAAAGGCTCATTTGTGATCGAGTTGTGCATGCGAGCGGAAGGAAACTATACCATTCTACGCGCGAAGAGGGCTCTTGTTGTATTGAATCTAGCTACCTCTGGGCCGGTTTGTAATTCATTCAACTAGTTTCCTTCATGTTTAGGGTATAGCCACCGCATACTCATCAACAAGCTGCCACCTCGTACTCACCATTTGAGGTATGTCTTGTATGTCTTGTATATGCCGTAATGAGAACATACATTGTAATCTGCAGAAACCCTAGCATAAAGAAAGTGATGCTTTGTCACGGGCAGTATGCCACTATTGTCTCACTGAAGCTTTGAACCTATCTATTGAAGGTCAGATGCCAATTAATTTTGCAATGGTTGGTGTCTTTTTAAATGCCTCATTGAGGGATTGAACAAACTGTCTAGAACCTGGACATTCATGATCTTATTATCAATTTCAATATATGTCTTGTATTTTAGCCTTTGGTTAAGAGCATATTACATTACTAGAGGTGTATACCCTAAGATGGCCTGATTGATATTAGTCAATATAAGAACATACGTCGTAATGAGAACATACGCCGTAATCTGTAGAAACCCTAGCATAAAGAAAGTGATGCTTTGTCACGGGCAGTATGCCACTGTTGTCTAGTAGGGAGGAACTTTTAGGTGTCATAAATCTTATAGCCTTGAGAAATATGTCTGATACTTGCACCAGAGGTAAGTGTAAGGCCCCTAGTCAAGCTACC
>MU224108.1:1260614-1280793 GCA_018584345.1 Thuja plicata
GGTGCTTGGGACTTTGACAAGCCTAGTGATTAGGTTATATTGTCTTGTAGGGTTGAGATAACCTTCTCCAAGTCCTTTTACCATACCTGTGATAGGTATCTAGCACCTTCCCCCCTCACTTTGAGTGGTGAAGGATTCAAACTCCACCATTGGCTCATTGTTGAAGGCTTCCGCTTTGCCACTGCTGCATCACAAGTGCAATGAGTTACACAAAACAGTAAATTGTTTTACCTCTACAGAAGCAATTGCAGAGAAAGAACAGATGGAGGTAGAACTAAATAACCTGGGGGAAAATTGGAGTCTGCTGCTGTTAAAAACAAAAATTTACAGAGCCAATTGGAGCATGAGAGAGAAAAAGAAAAACATTAGGAAGAGAAAGCATATGAAATAAGAAAACATAGTGACCACCAGTTGTTAGAATTGAGAGAAGAGCTACAGAAGGCAAATTCTACAATTAAAACTTCCCAAGACAACTTGAATGACAAACTAAAAAATAAAGTGAAGCATATAAAACAAGACATTTGGGGAAAATAATGCAGAGGAGTGACATCTTGTATGAATGGTTTGAATTTAACGATAGTTTGAGAGAAATTTTTGGGAAGCTCAAAGAGCACATTGAGAAGGATAGAAAAATTTATTCACAAGAGAATATAGCAAAACAAATTTTGCAAGAAGTCTATAGTACCAGTGATAGTCATTTGGCATCCAAGGGAATTAACAACCGCGTTCATGCCTTAGTAAAGACATCATATATCATTCAAGAATGTCAGAAACTAAGGGAAGCACAAGAAATTCTGGATAAATATGGGAAAAAGATCACCAATTTGAATGAAAAGACAATCAAATTGTTAAATCTTGATTTGTCGAATGTTGTTGACACATCATTGAAATTCAGTGGAAGATAAGCTTTCAAAATAAGGTTGGAGGACAAAATGAAGTTTGAATTGGAAAAGATGAAGCTTCCTAAGGACACAAATCATCACAACTTTCTGAATTACATCAAACCATTGACAACTTTGAAAACAATATTGGATGAAACAATGTTTTCAAGCCAATCTTCCAAATATGGATTGTTGACGAAGTTGCAGGTGACTCACCATACTTTTAAAAAAATTGAACTTCCATCAGACGTAGAGTGGAGCACCCTGCAAAAATTGGCACAAATGTCTCATCAATCATAGTATGTAAAATTAATATTAAGGTTTTGTGATTAATGTTATTCTCTATATTTAATTTGTCATGGCTTGAATTAAGTTTTAAGTTTGAACTCTCTTTTTTGAACAGGAGAAACGTAGCTGTTGCTAATATGGCCTATGATGGTCAGAGATACATCCATGCTTGTACAATTGTACTGAGGTTGTGATACTGATTTTGATGTTGAGTGCTCACATGTTGCAAATCGACCTGAAGTTGTTGTTTCTCCCTTGTTTCTATAAAAGGGAACTCAAGGTCATACAAAGGTTTTGAAATTTCGTATTGACTTTTGCATAGACAATCACACAAAGTTGTGTATTGAATGAATTGTATCACATAACTATATTTTGAAAGAATTAATGAAAATCTCAACATGTCTAAATAAACATCACTCTATCAATAAACACATTACACCCTTTTATTCTACTAATTTCTATCTGAAAATATAAAGTTGAAAAGTGCAATTGCAAATCAATATTAAATTTTAATTGCAAAAAGTTGACAGACGCATAAAATATCATCAATTTATCAACCGCAACAATATGTTTTGTAATATGAATGATGAGATACACTAATAAGATTAATAAATACCTAGAAATCGCTAGTGCCAAATCTCTTAAAGTTGTCATTCCTCCTCAACAAATCCAGAGCTTCCTTGATTATTGTCTGTGTTTTCTTCACTCTGAGTTTGCATACCTCCACTAAATTGCATCTCAATACTACCAGTAAATGAGTCAATTGTCCCACTGACAGTTTGGTTTGAAGTGTTTCCCAAACCTCTTTTTCCACATTTGGACGTCCAGATTTTCAATGCCATATCATAAGGAAAAGTGTGAACATCATACCTAGATGTATAGAGCCTCAAGCAATTTTCCAAATTCTTCTCTAGTTTGTTTCTTAGCTTTGATTTTAGGAACCCCAAAGCACTGAAAACTCTCCCATCCTCCACCAAACCCAATATCATGGTAAGACATAAATTAGCAAGCTTGAAATATTTTGATATTGAATCACACAACATTTCACTATGACATAAATTTGTCCAAATCCTTGTTACTGATCCCTCTTCGTGGGGGTTCTCCATTATGTCATATTTTTCCCTCATAACATATGAAAAATGGGTTGATTTCTCTCTAAGAAGAGTTTCATCTAAAATTTCATTTATAGTTACTCCATTGAATTCTTTGGATTTGCAAAATTGCTTTACCAAAGTCCGTAGCTTAGTTAAAAAATCAGTTGAATTATTGAGAGGCCAATATTGAGGAAACACAATAGACATGGCTTCAAGTATTTTCCCAGGAGGGAATCTGGTTCTAATATGTGAGGAAAGATCATAGGCAATTTCCTTCACAGAAGCAGTTACAGAAAAAACAATCTTGTTAAACTCTTCCCTTGTAACTCTTGCTTGTTTCCTGGTTCCTCGGGTTCGACCGTGGCAAATTAGTGCATTGGTATCTCAACTCTACGTACACTGAAATATAACTCCCCATTTGCACCGATCTGTAAAAAGTTACCAGTATTGTTCAAATCTGTGAGTGTCCGCCACTTAGAAAATTTTCCATCAAATAATGTTGGTTGACTTTGATAGAGATTATCAAGGGTGACACATGTAATCTTACGCAACTTAGCATATTCTACAATATACATAGCTCTTTGTTGGGCTTTTTTCACAATATTCCTCATTTCCTCTAGCATGGGGAAAAGAGCTGCTAAAGTTAAGAGTGTCTATTTTACTTAACCTCCAAAGTAGGTCAGGAAATTTTGGTTGGTTTGATTCATCGCGATTTGTGTGAAATAGCCCAATCAAGGATGAATATTCTAAAAAAACTCAATGCGCTAGTCCATCCAAAGAGATCCATCTGGTATCATTATCCTTAAGAATCTTATTCCCATCGGCTATTCTATCAGCAAAGTGTTGAAATTCCATTAATCATTTGGGACTTCGACACAAGTGTGAGTAGAGCTCTCTAATTAAATGTTCAATTTTTTTTACTGTAGCATGCTTTCTCACAATTCCAAAAGATAGATATGTGAGCCATGCAGTGAATGCCAGTAATGTAGGGTGCACACAAAGTTTCCATCTTTGCACAAAGACCGTTCCTATGACCTTGTATTACTGAAGCTCCATCCGCTCCAACACACACCAACTTTTGGGGAATCATCATGTCATCCATGCCTCCATATTCAATTAAAGAACTCTTTACTAGTTGAAATAAATTTTCTGCTATTGAATAACGTTCATTTTAGCAACAAATAGTAGATGAGGTTGGCGAGCATGATTATGTACAGTATAAACATGCATGCATACCCACGAAGTATTATCTACTGCCGTAACTTCATCTAAAGACAATGCAATAAAGTTTGATGCTTATTTTTACCTTTGCATTTTCTTTTTCAACCTCAACAAGACAACTTGCCCATTCCCATCCACTGTTTACTAACCAGTGATTGTTATGATAGTTAGGAACTTTCAAAAAGTGTAATAAATCACTCATTGGTGGGTAGTCTGTCATAGCACGCCCTCTGCTCAATTTTTTAAAAAAAAAACACTTAACTGAAGAGCTTTTCCCAGTTGATCTATTTGCATTGCTTTTCCAAGAAAAGATTCAATAGAGCCTTTAACTTCAGTAGGCTTCATATGTAATTTATCCTAAAAATAAAATTCTTCAACATTCCTAACATGCTGACATTTCTCCTTTGTTTTCCATCTTATCACTGATATTTCAACTCCATCTATCATTTGTTTTTCATAAACTTTACTCATATGTTTTTCTATGGTGTCAATTTTTAGCTGCAACCTCTTTTCCTTGTTGTGTTTCCAAGTGCAAATCTTACACCTACATTCTATTGGAGGCTTGCCTTCAATTGGATTCGACACTGGTTCAATGAATGGATACTTTGATGCCCAAGTAATTTGAAAATTCATCACTAACAGATCCCACTCCCGATCCTTTTTTGATTTAGGTTGATCCTTTTTTATTTGGCTTTTCTTTTCCCCTTTTGTGCATTAGCATATGTGGCATTATTACCCAAGTCGATTATATCATTCCGGCTAATCTAGGTATCTACCAAAAAATCTTCTTCAAGTTCACCGTGATCTGAGATATCAGGTTCGCTACCTTCTTCAATATGCGGTGTAGGTTGTGAATCTTGTACTTGTACTTGTGATGATGTACCTTCTTGATTTTAACCACAATCTCTGCCAACGCCAAAGTACAAAGACAACATTCTGCATTTTTCTGGCCTCTCTAGGCCTTCCCCACATTTAGGATTCCTACCCTTCTTCCTGTTTGACATCTCCAATGAAATGAAGGCTGCAAAAAAATATCAACTTGTTGAAGAAGTGATAGTAGACTATATGATTCATTGGCCATGTGGCTACAATCTAGATGCTTGAGGTCTCCCGGGTGACCACTAACGGGTCCCCACTGAATAAGAATGAACTCAACAATGCAAACAAATAGAGATGAATTAAGGATAATATTATAATACTTCAAAAATATGATCACTTGCCTTTAGGTCACTAGCAGTCGCCAATGCAGTCAACAACAATGGTTGTTCCTAGTTTGAAACTTCGCTATTGATTTGAATTGAGAGCTCATTGCTCAGGATCGACCAAATGCAATGCTTGATAGATCTGAACTCGGTTGATGTATTTATACCAATCCTTATTTGGCAAATTTGGTGGGAATTTAATATGGTATTCAAATATTTGGTGAATCCCGCTTAACTATAACACGTCTTATGTAATTTTTGAGGCGATTATGGGTCCTCCAATTGATTGGCAATTATAATAGAGTTGGTGAATTGGGTCCTCCTAGCCAATAAATCTTTATATGGATATTGGCAAATTATGACCATCTATTAAGACAACCTCAGAAAGTGTAGGCAAAAATATTGAATGTACCATGTAGAAAAAGTAGATTCTATTGGCAAAATCTTGATAGAGATACAATTAATAACATAAAACGATGGGCGATTGGGTCGTGCATTGGAGCAAATATTTATAAAGTCTGGGCAAAGTGGCCACTCCTGATCGGTGCAATATATTCACCATTTTCTACATCACCGATGTGAAATATTCGTCACTAAAGTATACCTTGTCACACTTGCTTTACTTTCACCTAAAAGGGGGTAAATGGAGAATGTGTGTGGACTCTAGAGCTATCAACAAAATTACAATGTAGTATCAATACCCCCTTCCTAGAATGGATGACTTGTTAGAGTATTTGAAAGGTACCAAGATTTTTTGCAATGTTGATGTGAGGAGTGACTACCATCAAATTTTAATTTAAAAAGGGGATGAATGGAAGACAAAATTCAAGGTCAAGAATGAGTTATATGAATGGTTGGTAATGCCTTTGGGAATGTCTAATGCCCCTACCACTTTTATGTGCACCATAAACTAGGTATTTAGATCCTTCAGTGGAAAGTTTGTTATAATCTATTTTGATTTTTAGAAAAAGCATTGAAGAAGTATTTGAAACACCTTCAAATTATTTTTGATACACTTAGAAGGGAGAGGTTGTTTGTAAAACATGAAAAAATATTTTTTGTGTAGACAAGTTGGTTTTTCTTGGAAATGTGATTTTAGTAGAAGGAATTAGCATGGATACTAAAAAAATTTAAGGTTATGCTTGAATGGCTTGCCCCTCAAAGCATTATAGAAATCATAATAATTTTATGGGTTAGGAAAATTCAATAAGAGGTTCATCAAAAATTTTAGTGGAATAAGTGCTCCCTTGACCGATATTACTAACATAAAGTCTTTTCCTTGGACTCACACAACTTATAGGAGTTTTGAGTAGCTTAAAAAGAAGGTGACAGAGGCCCCTATACTTTCCATACCAGAAATTATTATTGAGCGTGATGCTTCCACAGTAACCATTGGAGTGTATTGAGTCAAGTGGGCAAGCTAATTGCCTACTTTAGTGAGAAACTAAATGATGCCAAGAAGAGGTGTGGTAATTATGATAAAGAACTAAATGCTATTGTTCAAGCTTTAAAACAATAGAGACACTACTTGTTGCATAAAGAATTCATCTTGTTAATATAGACAATCAAGACTTGAATATATCAACTCTCAAGCCAAATTGTCACATAAGCATGCTAAATGGGTCTCCTTAGAGGATTATACATTTGTTGTTGAGCACTTGAGTGGTAAAACTAATGTGGTGGTTGATTTATTAAGTAGGAGACAACACCTACTCGTCTCAATGACCAAAGAGATTGTTGGGTTTGAGAAGGAGAATATGCAACTGATCCTTATTTCAACGAAGTTATCACTGTCCTCAATAGTCCTTCTGCAAGGAGCAAATTATTCGAAGATTGCTTGTTTGTTAGTTGGTTTTTATTTAAAGGACTCCAACTTTGTATTCTCATAGGATCTAAGAGGGAAAAGTTGATTCGAGAATTGCGTTCAAATGGCTTGGGAGGACATTTTGGAAGAGACAAGACTTAAAGTTTGGTAAGTGAATTTTTTTTGGCCTCAATTAAGAAAGGACTTGAATACGTTTGTTTTTACATGTAGAGTATGTCAAGTTTCTGTAGGAGGGTATGTTTTTACATGTAGAGTTTGTCAAGTTTCTTAGCAGAACACAGGTTTTTACAAACCTTTACCTGTTCTTGAGGGACTATGGGTTGATGTCTCCATGGACTTTGTGTTGGGATTACCTCATACTCAACAAGAAAATGATTCTATTTTTGTTGTTGTGGATTGGCTCCCAAAGATGGCCCGTTTTATTCCATGCAAAAAGACTACATATGCAAAAAAAAAGGTTGCTGATTTGTTTTCTACAGTGGCTTAAATGGATTACCCAAAACCATTACTAGTGATCAGGATACAAAGTCTTTGAGTTACTTTTGGAGGACTTTGTTGAGGAAGCTCAATAGCAAACTGCAATATAGTTCATCACCCTCAAACAGGTGGGTAAATGGAGGTGGTAAACAGGGTTTTAGGTAATTTGCTTTGATGTTTAGTTGGTGAGAATCCAAGACGGTGGGATTTGATTTTGGCACAAGTTGAGTTTTCTTTTAACTCAAGCATCAATAGGTAAGTCTCCCTTCCAAGTTGTTTTAGGAAGAAATCTCAAAAAAGTTGTTGATCTTTCAAATGGGAAATGGGTTAGTCAAGATGCCGAGCACTTTGCAAGGCATATCCAAGAGGTACAACAACCAATGAACAATGTAAAAGGAATGCTGATTTGCATCGAAGGGAGAAAATATATGAAGAGGGCGTGCAAGTCATGGTGTATTTATGTAAAGAAAGATTTCCTCAAGGCTCTTATAACAAACTGAAACCCAAAAAAGAGGGACCATGCAAAATTCTAAAGAATATTAGTGCAAATGCCTATTTATTAGACTTGCCTGAAGCTTTGGATATTAGTCCTGTTTTCAATGTTGAAGATCTTTACCCCTGTCATGTTGAATCTGAACAAGTTCCTGATGAAAATGTGATAAGAGATTTGACCAGAATATTGCCACAGAAAAAAGAGACCACATTGAAAAGATAGTGGATACTAAGATTGCTATCACAAGAGCTAAAAGTTATGTATTTGGTCAAATGGGTTGGTTTACCAGATTCCAACAACGCATGGATCATTGAAGAAGAGTCATGAAATTTACAAGATTACACTCTTCTGAACCAGGGTGTCAAAACCTTTCAAAAGCAGTTTAGATAATGTAAGCGCTGAATAAATGTTGGGCCCACTGCCCTGTATTTTCCTTGCTGGCTCCTGCCATTTTTGACTTGTACTGTCCATTTGGACAGATTCTATTTTTGGCTTTTGTTTTCCTTTCAAGTAGTGGGAGGTGAATTTTGGCGAAGGTTTTTTGTTTTGGTTTTTGAGAGTGATTTCTGACGGAACCTTTGGGCTCTGTGTATTTTCATTTTTGAAAATGAATGAACATCATGTCTGTATTTGCGTGACTCAGTTTTTGAACAGCATGACTCAGTTTTTTCTTAGATAGTTTATTGGTGTCCAATTCCTGTGTTAATTTGATTCTGCAATCTGAGTTTCTTTTCCTTCTAGTTAGATTACTCTTATTTGAGATTTATAAAAGTATGCATGAATGCTTTCTTTTCAGAACAGGGTTTTCTCTGTTATGGTGACAATAAATCAGTCGCAGTTGATTGAGAGGCAAAGATAGAGGAGACTTGGTTTTCTCTGAATCAAACACATAAATGATCTAAGAAAAGTAGAGCTACGCTAGGACTCAACTAAGGAGAATAAGTGTGCACCTTGGGAGATAGAAATGAAAATTTAGTAGAAAATGAGTTTCATTCAATTCAACTCGATAAAGAAACATTTGAAGATTCTACAAGTATACTTTCAGTAGAGAGAGGTTGATAGAAGAAACCAAGTAGAATTGTACAAGTAATTCCTACTGGATTGAGACGAATAGTGAGTCATGGGAGGATAGCCGATCATGAAAATCCTGAATTTTATCAAGAGTTCGATTAAAGGTGATAATATATTCTAAATGTAGAAGTAAGAAACAGATGCGGACAAGACAAGGAGGTTCAAATTTGTTCATAGTAATCTAGAGATTATATTGTGAACTGTGCTTTAATGTCTACATATGACTTTGCCAACCCAACCTATAGTAGAATTATCACTGGGCTTCTCCTAACCTTAGAAGTGCAAGGATTAAAAAGATCTAATGATAGCTGAGATTGGATGAAGGGATTATGAGAGAACACTCTGAAGCAATTCAATCACTGAAGTATCGCCATTTGTAACAGATAGTTCCTAAGAAAATCACTGCAGTCTTCCCTTTGTTACTTTGATATTTTTTAGGCCAATACAACCAGTCATTATCATGGTGGCCTATAGTTGAAGCAGTAAATGTCAATTTAAGATCGGAAAAATCGCAGCAAGAAGAAAAACCCATGTGAAAGAATTCCTGAATCAAATAGACTACCCTTCATAAGCTTGCACAACCAAAAAAACCAGAAAAAACAAAAATCTCTGCGGAATAACATTAAACATGAGCAGCAGCCTCTTATTGTCCAAGCAAAATAGATACATAAGTTCTATATTCTAACAATAATTGTAATGAAAATTTTACACAATTATGCTAATATCAGAATTCAAAATGCTCTTGCTGTTGTAGCTGTTTCTACTGTAATCAACATGGAGAAGAGAAATATGTTGCAGATGATCGTTGCCTTTCAAGTAGCTGATTCATCCCATTGGCCTTAAAGGAAATATCCTTCTACAAGCTGGCCTCTTGTTTTTCAACCTCTGGAATGCTTGCTGCTTTTTCGGGAAACCTCTATCACAAGGCCATTTCTCTCATATGCTAAACTAAATATCTGTTTCTCTCTCTTTCAACAACTGTTCAGCTACCATAAGCTGCTTATGTAACTCTTGTTCATAAATCTATCGATTGTTCTTTCATTTTGCATATCTTCACTAACTTTTTCTAGCTCCTTAACTGTCATCTCCAACCCCCGTACAGTTTCATGACCAATGAGAAGATCTTCTGATAAATTAGGCCTTAATATCTGCAAATCATTGAGTTACCTGTAAACTTGTACGACCATTTGCAAGGGAGTTGGTCTGGGAACCCAGAACTTTCTTCCCCTGTTCAATGAAAGACACACCATCTTCTAAGTTTTGGCTCACATTAGATTTCTTGGAAACTTGAACTGTAATATCTTTACTGTGTGACACCTCCGCCTGACTGCAAAATTGCATGTCAGATGTAGCTTTCATACTTCTGATACTACTCTCTCTGCGTGATTCCTGTTCTTCTGGCTTGCTGCTTCTGTCCTGTAAAAGTAACAATTGCCTGTCATTGCTAGTAATCCTGCTTTTAGTACCTCCATATTCCTTGCACGTGCTCTGAAGCTGAACTCCCAAACACTGATTGTTTTGCTTAAGCTTTTGAAGAGAGTTGTTCATGAACAGGGTTCCCTTTGCTTTATCTTTAGCCACTTCTTTCATGCTGTTGCTCAGTTGTCTGCATGCAGTGTCCATGTTTATAATTTTCTCATCTACAGAAGAAATCTTATTTATCAATAATGCATTTTCGCTTTGCAAGTTGTCTCCATTGAGATTCTTCTCAATTTCTTTAGTTGTTGTTCCCTTGTTTAGTAAACTACTCTCTTTGTCCAGATAGGATAACTCAGTCTGCAACATTGCAACTTCTTCCTTGAGATCTTGGCATTCTTTATCTCTTCTACCACTCTCTCCCTTTAAGCACGTGATCTCCTCCTTAAAATGTATCAGCAGTTGCTCAAGTAAAGCAATTTCACCAATGAAACTTTTCTGCTTATTTGGTTTTGTTGGGTCTTGTTTTGTGACTGATTCTGTCTTGTCTTTGAAGGACTTGCATTTTTCCTGTAGAATATGCAATTGCTCTTTACCCCAACTGAGCTCATTCCTAAGAGCCTTCCTTTCTGAGTCCAAAATACGGATTGACTTTTCCTGTTTCTGAATAGCAAAATTTAGATTTGCTATATCCTTCTTGAGTATACCGTTATGTTCTTGCAGCTCTTTCAGTTTCCTTTTCAGGGTGCGACAAGCTTCTGATGACTTGAGTAATTGTTCTGCCAACAATTTGTCGCGGTTCTGGAGCAAAGTGATTGTTCCTTGCATCTGCGTGGTTTTGGATTTTTGCTCTCTAGAATAAGATACTAACTTATTTGACAATGTCTTGTTTTGCTCTTTCAAGTCATTCAGATGTTCTTCCATATCATCCAATATTCTGGCTTTCAGTGCCAACTCTGCTGTCATGACTTCTTTCTCTTTTCCTAAGCTCAAAAACATAATTTGAAGGTTCTTAAGTTCAGTGGCCTTGGCTGAAAGTTGCTTTTTCAGTTTCTGATTTTCTTTTTTGGTATGTGCAAGTTCTGCCTCTGCAGCCCCTGAACTTTTATTGACCCTATCACGCTCCTCAACCCATCTTTCATATTTTCTTACTAAACTAGCGTTCTGACACTGAGACTCCTGAAGTGCTAGTTGAAGATTCTCAATTTGTTTCTTTAGATCCTGAACCAACGCCGGCTTAGCTTGCACTTCCTGCTGCAACTTCATTTCCTCTTCCATTGAATCAGACTTGTAAGCAAGTTGATTTCTGTCGTTATCTTTCTCAATCAAATAATTATAGGATTCAGTTTCAAGGCTCTCTGGCTCTTTCCGCATGACATAACTTTCTTCTTGCAAGTTGCTACATTCTAAAGGACATTCTTTCTGAATGATTCTCTTGTTTTCTATGTCCAAAGCAGCAGGATTCATCTCCTGCTGCTCTGCCTGCTCTGCTGATTTGCTTTTCACTGTATTGATCTCAAGTGTTTGAACACCAACTGCTTCAGTATCTTTGATGATATTCATCGTTGTTTTAGATCCATTTTTGTTTTGAAGAGACTGCTGGAATTCAGTCTTAAGAATACCATTCTTTGTATCTAAACAAAGAAGCTTATTTTGAGAACCTTCTATATCCCCTGCAATCTTTTGGCCTATTTCCATCCGTGCCTGTAATTGTTTTGCCAGTTCAAACTTTTCTTTCTGAAATGAATCAATATTTTCATGAGACTCCAATATATACTGAGACATTGGACCAATATTGGATCCTGCATCACTGTTTCTAGCTTCTAAACTCAAATTTTGTTTTCCCGAGTCCAAGACTTGATCTGATTCACCAGAACTCCCTTTTGGAAGAGTTTCATTCTCCTCTTCTAGATTGAGAGAATCCATCTGCAATTCTCCTAGTTAGTATCTGGACCTTATAATTTTTTTTTGAGTTTCTCAGAATCGGTACTTAGTCTTTCATTATCCTATTCCAGAATCTGGAGCTCAGGTTTCTGTTTCAAAAATTTCTTGAATACTATATCTAAACTAGTGATGCAAGACATATCATCTGACATCCCCCAATATTCTTCATCTTTGATCGTTATAATTCTGTGATGCTTAATTGAAGGGGATGCATCCAACCCATTTTGCTTGTCATTCATTTGAAATTGTTTGCCACTTTGAAAATGGGAAGACAATCCATTTAGCTTGAAGGAGGCTTTTGCTTGATCTCTTCATCCATTCCATTTCCTACAGATAAATACTATTTTAGCTTCAGACACAAAGTCTATAACTTACATAACAAACACAAGAAATGCTACTGTTCAATTCCTGTTATAATCTACACACTCAATAGTAGTTGTTCAATTCACCAAAAAATGAATTCAAAATGAAATGAGTATGGAAACATGAACTTGACAATTCGTGGCTGCTAAAAGTGACTTTAGAAGTAGTGAGAAATAACCAGACGTACCCATGAAACTCTACCTGCCATATTTCAAAGTTTAAACAAACAATTTGAAATCCGTGGGATTAATATGAGTACCTCAGAACTATAAATCAGAACTGCTGCCTCTTCTTTTCTTCATTGAGTATAAATGATCCAAAGGCAAAAACCCCTGTTATATATACCTGGATCAAAACAAAGCGAAACACAGATTAAGAAACCCAAACACAAAAAGATGTCAAATTCAGGGCAAAACTTCCAAATAAAAATAACATAAAACAATCTTGGAAAAATATAAAACTACTAGCTTATTTTCATCAACACAAACACAGATCAATAGAAACTCTGAATCTCTTGAACTGAGGGGCATCAAAAGACATTAGAACGAACCGAGGCATACGTTATCAGAAATTCAAACTTGCAGCAAGTTCACTGGAAGGTCACAGCTGTATCTCCACAATAATACTGAACTTTGTATATGTAAACTGCAAAATGGCTCGTGCAAAATGGAAGACAGACGAATCAAATTGCCTTAGATTAGGTGGTCATAGAATATAATACATTACTCACAATTCCAGGACATAACCTGCAGTATGGTGGTTAGCCAGTGTTCTAGCAATTTCAACATAAAGTCATTATTAGGTGGAGGACAAAACTAAGCTTTCTTAATGCTATCAAATTCAACACAGTCTATCCAGATTCCATATACACAATTCCACAACTACTTGTACAATAAAAAGTATTGAAATGAAATGAATAATGAGATAGATGAAACTGAAAACAAAATCTAGAGCGGCCTAAATAAGAGAAACCAAAAGTCTCAACTCAGTAAAATTAAGCAACCCATTTATCTTTCTAGTCTTAAAGAAATTCAGGTGGAATAGTAGATACCTTTGGTTTTCATGAGCTTTTCCATATCAGTCAGTTGCAGTATTCTCTTCCCATCCCTGACATAGTTACATTAAATTCCAGAGCTATGAAGAGATGAGCTCAATTTTAATGTCCCATATCTAGGGGTAGTTGTGTAAGTCAAAATCTTCTCGTGAGCTGTCCATACTTTAAATTGCCGTCATCATCACGTCCTCCATATTTATATAAAAGTAAAGCACTAAAAAAGCAAATCAATCCTCGAATTTTCGCAGGCATATTAGTTGTAATTCAATTGGTTATGGGTTGTAACAATTGGTACAATTTGTTCCAATCATGGGTTATAAATTTATAATTCAATTAGTTTAAATGAGGTATGTTTTTTTTTTTTTATAAATTTATTTATTTATTATGGAGGGTCAGATCATGATAGTGGTAGTTCAGCAGAGGTAAGATCATGATAGTGGTAGTTCAGGGGCCTGTTTGGGTGTTGGAATACCAAATGTTGGATATGGTCAATTATGGGAGATACATATCCTAGAAATGATTTCCGGAATATGGGCTGGATCTGTTTGGTTCACCTAGAAGATGACTCGGAAGATGCATAAATAATTTTAATTGTTTATTTCTTAATTTTTTTGAATACAGTGTGTATGTGTGTATATATACACACATACACACATGTGTATATACACACACATACACAGATGTGTGTCTATTGTCTACACACATTTGTGTATATATACATATTTACACATATACACACATATGTGTGTGTATATACATACACATGTATATATATATATATATACACACATGTCTATACATATGTGTATATACACACATGTGTGTATATGTGTATATATACACACATGTATATATACATACATATATGTGTATACACACGTGTATATGTGTGTATATATACATGTGTGTATATATATCTATATATTTATACATATGTTTATTTATACACATACACATATATGTATATATATACATGTGTGTATATATACACGTACATGTATATATACATGTGTGTATATACACACATGTATACACATACACATGTGTGTATATATACACATATAAATGCATTTGTATATATATACACATATATGCACACACACACACACACATTTACACATCTATCATGTCTCGGATCTGACGAGATATTAAATTTACTTTGTAAAAATTGGAATTGAAATTCCAATTCCACCTATTTAGGTGGAAGATTGATATGCCCATTTTGGGGCAAAATTAGAATTTCATAATTCCAATTCCATTTTTATTCATGGACCCAAACATGGAATTTGGCATTATCCGGAATTAGATAATGTCAATTCCAGTCTAATTCCAGCCCCCAATTATTGAGGGCATGATCTCAATCTCATCCCTTATGATGTGGGAGCCTTACACTCAACAAGATTTGATTCCACTCAGTTCATTTAGAGTCATTCAACTTCACCAATTAGACCAAGGACCCATTACTAAACCAATTAGGTGGAATTATGTTTCCAATAACTTTTGTAGAATGGATATCTATCAATCATTCACTATCATGTGAAAAAAAATATCAGCTCACTAGATTTCTACTTCAAATCTCCAAATCTGATATTTTATCTAGCTCCTACTAAAAATATCATTTTATCTTTAAACTTTTGACGTTTCCCTCACTCAAACCCTTCATTCTTGCCTTTTCTCGTGCATTTCTACTTTATCTTGTTCTTGGTTTTCAAACATTTGACAAGTTATTAAAATTCAATCACAACATTGTGAGGCTTTCAAGGCGAGTTTGACTCTGAATCCCCAAGTAGATGAGTAATTGCTTTCAAGACATTGCTAGAGCGATGTGGAAAGCCACCCAATTAATTACAGTGCATGTTGTAGAAACACTTTTTCTTAGTTTAAGGTATCATGGGAAACAGGCAGGGTTAGCCTGGGTTTGGTATCCCTCTCTGCTTTTTAGGTGAGAAAAAGTTTACTTATTTTCTGTGTGTCCTGTCATTCATCGAATGGTGTGCTTTTGTTAAGCCAAGTAAAATATGTGGATACAAAAGACAAAGTGCATGATTATGGTGCCGGGAACTTAGTATCTTTGAGTTTAAGTTGAGTGAGCAGGTTTAGAGTGCCAGAAAATGTCCATTCATGCACCCAAACTTCATGCTTAGCAAGAGTCAATGGTTGTTTTGTCCACATTTGTTGGTTACTTCACATTTGAATGTGAATGACACCAGTATTTTGGTTGAAAAATGGGTATTTTAAATATCCCCTCATGTGTTGTCATTAATATAGATGCTATTTTATAGTGTGGAGTTAATGAAGATTTTGATAATTCACTTTTTAGATGGAATGTGAGTAGAGTTTTGGTTGAGAAATGTATATTTGTACTTTTGATTTTCTTTTCATGTATTGACATTATATAATGATTAGTATATAGATAATATATTATTGTATAGAAGTTAATACAAAATTTGATATATTATTTTTGAGTGTGAATATCATTAATATTTTGGTTGAAAATTGCATATCTAAACTTTTTAATTTATTTTCATGTGTTGACATTATATTAATGATTGGTGTATAAATAACATATTGTTAATCATTAATAATCAATGATTAGTATGATAATCTATTTTGACACAAAAATAAAGGATTTTGGTGGAGAGAGTTGGTAAGGTTGAGACCGAGTATGCATCCTCATGAAGGAGGTATTCATACAAAATCAAGTGTAGAGTTTACATTTGAGATGTAGACCTTTGTAAGGGAGAATAATTGAAGCCGTATTAAAAAACTCACAAAGTATTATTATGTGATTGTCAAGGGCACAATTGACTAAATAAATGAAAGACAAATTTTCAATTCAAAATTGATCTACAAGTGTGAGACTAAGGACTTTGAAAGTAGTGAAGTCTAAATTTTTATTATCATGTGCATGTGAGTCATTAAGTGTTAACGTTCGAAAAGGAGGTATTCACAAAATGAATAAAATGGTTGTATGTCATGAAGCATATCCTTTTTTTTTTCAAATTCCAATCATGTTTACAAATCATGGTGCACACTTAGTAAAGCAAGTTCAATAGTCAAAGGTACATGTTAAGCTCACAAGTGTGTGTCTAAAAATGATTTCTATAGGTGATTTCAAATTCACAACTTTTTTTGTTTTTGAAATTTTCAAGAGATAGTGTAAGGGGTTTACCTACAAATTGTCACATGCCTTATTAAAGGAAATTTGATTTCAAAATTTAAAACTTGAAGGTCACATGCAAAGGTGCACGTGGAAGCATTAAGTATGCACATTTGAAAAAGTGTTTAAAATGAAAATTTGGCTAACATGTCAAGAAGTACATCAGGTTATTCAAATTCAAATCATGTTTTTAAAATTATGGTTCATATCTAGCAAAGCAAGTTCAAAAGTCTCAAAGGTGTATGCTTGGTTCACAAATGTGCATCTAAAAATGATTTCAATATGTCGATTCCAACTAATTAGGGCAAGCATGTTTGAAATAGGGCGTTCAATTTTTAGAATGTTCTATCCCTAATATAAGTGGACTGCACCTATAGATTGGTGTGTATCTTTTAAAGGCAATTTTATTTCAAAATTAAAACCTTCAAGGCCATATGCAATGGTGCACACCTCATAAAAGAAGAAGTTTAATTTTTATAATCAAGAATGAAGTCATGTTTAGAGGCGTGTGCCTATAAAAGAGGTGTACAAGGAGCTTTGTGTTCCAACTAGAATTTGTAAATGTTGTTTTGATGTCTGTGTGGTGTGCAAATGTGCACATGTCTCATGATAAAATAAGTTTAGATTTGACATATTATTTTCATAGAGGAGGCATGGCTAAAAGAGAGTTTTATTTCAAAATAAAGTATAAAAAATTGTGTATAGGCATGTATGACATGAGCAAGGGGCATGCACACCAAGACGGGGAACAAAAATGGTGGTTTAAGTGGTCACTTTTTTTTTTGAAATCAGCTAAACCTAAACTTGGAGGAGAAATGCGAGACTTGTGCACTCAAAATTTGAAGATACCAAAAAAAAAGAATTGTAGTACGCTGAATCTAATTTTTAAACTACTAAAGTTTTAAAAAAAATAGATGAAATTAAGGGGGTCAAATCCTTCCTGCACCAAAATATTTCCTTTTCTAGCAAAACTTAACATATTGTTTGACATGCAAGTCAAAAAAGATATAGTTGTATTTAGTATTTTGAAAAACCCTTTAGTAGAAAGATAGTTAAGAATGAGTACTAGAATTTGTGTATTTTTTTTTTTTTTAAATTTTTTTTGTTGAGCATTCTTTTAATGATTTTTCAAAGTGCACAAATCTTGAAAATCATATATTTGCTCACGCAAGTAAAAAAAATTGCACCAATCTAATAAAAAATTAAATTAGTTTTTTCAAGAATGAAATGTAGAACAATAATATATAATTTATTTCAAATTTGGACAAACATGTCAAAATTTATTAAAAAATGGTACACACATGTCTTTGAGAATTATAGAAACAACAGTAAAAGAAATTAAAAATTAATATGTTAATACTGTTCAAATCCTAAGAAAATCATATGTTACAAAGCTTGGAAGAAGTGTGAAATTATGGTGGAATTTTACAAATACCCACTTGATAATGTGTAAAGCTAATGACAATGACATTGAGAAACAAGATTGGAAGAAAAAAAACACACGAAAAGGAGGAAAATGCAGCTTCCAAGTTCTAAGGCTTGCCATCTATGCCTAAGTCATCCATGCCTAAGTACAAGCCTAAATGATTATGCATAAAACCCATACACACTGTTAATTCAAAAAAGTGATTTGGTTTTAACTCGTACGCATTTATTCGACATAAAGTCATATAATATATATGTGTGTGTGTACACACAAACACTCACATATGTATATGTATGTATATATCATGTATAATATAAGTATGTATATATGTGTAATTTCTATATTTATGTATTTATATATGTTTGAAATCAAAATTCCCAAGTGAAATGTAGTCCTAGTGTCCCAAGAAATAACATTTAACAACATTAAGAATGAGGAAAGCCAATGATCTAGTCCCCATCTATTGACATCCTCAAGGGATAGTATTCTATGGGACACCAAGTGGAAGGAACATATACTTGATTGCATGCCCTCAACAATTTGTGAATCTTTTCTCTCCCTTGTGGGAGTGTGATAGGGGATTCCACCTCTGTGAGATCATATTGCTTTAGGTACCTCCCCATTAATATTCCCTCATCTTTGATTTATCATCTATCAATGGTTATATAGATTCAATACAAAAGGTAACTTTGTGCAATGAATTGCCTATTGTTAGTGAGTTGGGATTTAGAGTAAGTACGTGTGCAAAGTCAAACTTGTGTCTGCTTCTATGGGAAAGTGGTGCAAGCTAATAGGTGATAATCCATGGGTTGTAGAAGGGGTTGTTACACTATCACCTACTTACATGAAAGTAAATTCTAGTGGACATAAGATGTTTATGATTAATGCACTTGGGGAAATGAACATTCCCAAGCTAAAACCCCTCAATGCAGATTTTGAAGTCATAATAAGGATTTACAAATTGTAGACCTTATGATAGAGTTGTTAGCGAGCTACAGATAGAGTTGCACATCATGAAGGTGCTACAGGACAATTGGGATAACACTCTGTCTTAAATTTTGAAGGTACATTGTGATTTCCTATCCTACTTTGGAATTACCTTGTAGATATAGTTTGGCATTTTTGTCCAAAACAAGGGGGAAAGGTCATTGTATATACATTGAGGAAATACATGTACAGTTGAGTAGAGAAGAAGATATACATTACAATTTTTTTTGAAATTTAAAAAAAAAAAAAAGTCAGTTGGACCCGAGTAGCAAAGCAGGTGTCAAAACCCGAGCAAATGGTAAGGGGGAGTTTTGACCTATCAGATTCAGAGTACAATGATAATTGTTTTTTTCACTAATGCCAAAGGGGGAGATTGTAGACCTTATGGGAAGACATGTTGTCAATTAGTATCAAAACACTTAGTCATCCAGTATTGCCCGAGTGATTAGTGTGACCTGAGTGATCAGTATCGCCCTTGTGATCAGTGTGACCCGAGTGGCCAACATCGCTCGAGTGATTAGTATTGCCCGAGTAACCAATATCGCCTGACTGATCAAAATATTTCCCAAGTATTAGTTTATCACCCGAGTAGACTTCTAGACCCGAGTGACAGTATTGGGCCAACTTTGCATATATTGTTTTATATCATTATGTCTAATGGAAGCCAACTTATGAAGTTATTTATTTTTGGATAAGATATATATAAGACATTTTGTTTATCCAAAATATGAAGTAGAAGTGTATATGCGAATATGAAGTGGCACATTGATTAGAAGATTGCAGAAGTATAAAGTACAACAGAGACTCATCCATCACAGTTAGGTGATTAGCTATAAATCAAAGGATCTTATTCGACAAATTAGAGTTTCCTAAGAAGATCATCTACTGGTTCATTCTAACAGGTGGATCAGCAAAATCCTCTAACCAGGTGGACCTAACAGTCCTTTGTAAATCTCCTAACAGAGTTACATTACTTTTTGTATTGTATAAAATCCTTTAACAAGGTGGACTTAATAGTCCTTATTGATCTTAACAGGGCAGGCCATAAAAAGTGGTCAATGTAAGCTCTAACAGTCTAAATTTATACTACACTACTAAATATTGTGGGTACCATCCCCACCCCAGTTTTACTTTCTATTTGGAAGGTTTTTGGGTAACCAAATACTGTGTTATGTGTTATGAATGATTATTTCTTTTCTATGCATGCAATCAGATTAGACAATCTAATTAAGGTTAAAGAAGAATAAGTTTTATTGGTTCCTGATTCACCCCCCCCC
>MU224108.1:1305571-1317686 GCA_018584345.1 Thuja plicata
ATGCCAGATACTTAGTGACAACCTATGTATTGAAAATCCTCTAACAAGGTCGCACTTAACAGTGTGTTTGTAACCTTTAACATGGTTGGCTCCTAACAGGGCTCACTTCAGAAGAGTGAAAATTTGGAGTACCGGTCCTAGTGGTTTTTTCCCTTAACAGGGTTTCCACATTAAAATCCTTATGTCATGTGTATGGTTTATTACTTTAGTGTTTTTACACTCTGCATATGCATTTATGGATTGACTGGTATACTCTACACATTTACTGAGTATCGATAAATACAGTTTACCACTTATCAGTTATCAAGGAGAATAAGGACAGACAAGGTAAACCGACATACAGTTATTTGTTTCAAATATTTCAATGGCATGCATCTTGTTGGTACTTAATAATTAGAGAAGTATTGATTGGTGGATTAAAGTTTAAAAAGGATAAATTTTCTAAGGCCACTGATTCACCCCCCCCCTCCTCAGTTATTACTAACACACATAACCTAATTAGATATTGTTAAATGTATTATTTGAGACCATTTGATCATCATAGATCAATGGCTAAAATTAAATTTTGGGCCAAATTTTGGAAGGAAACCAACTTTTGCAGGAAGTCACCGGAATGATGACACGTATCAACCCTTAAAAAGTGCACTATAACCATGATCGTTGATTACTATTGGTTATTTGTTGACGTGGACGGTGGATAGTGCAACTGCAACTTGTAACTCGTAACTCAAAAATAAATAAATGCCTTGTTAGTGACATTCTTTAACTGCCATCTTTAACTGTCAATAGTACACATGCATTTATCAGAAAATTTATGGGAAAGATTTACATTTAGATATGAAAGATTAAGGACAGTCGGTTTAAATCTCTCACAAGCATAATATGCATAATGCATTTATGGAAATCGCATTAAATATGATTAAAGAAAGAATAATTATTAATTGCTAAGTATCTGTGATCACTACTATCAATCAAGGGGTCGAGGCTATTTATAGACAATCTGGTTTCTTTCTTTTTCATTTTTCTTTTGGTAGATTAAGAGTCAGATTTGCCAGTGGCGGTGGTAGAAATTTTGCCTCTGGTTTTAAGGTTTAGGTTTTTAGGTCTTTAGGCTTTCGAGAATTAAAGATGGATACACCAATCCGTTTGAGATGCACATCCCCAGATGACCAGAGGTCCTTTTTGGGCAATGTCTCGAAAGAAATCCTCACTTCCATTTGTAGGGAGGTTGGTGGCGACACTTTTATAAATTCTACCATGTTGATTTTATTGGGTCGAGAGTTCCTTGAGAATGTCGATAGATACCACGTCTACACAGACATTACATCCCAGTTTTTTTCATCTCTCCTTGACCTCGAAGGACAAAAGGTGGATATGTTGATGCTATTGAGGAAGGTTTTTAAAGAGAAATTCCTGAAGGACGATGTGAATGTTATTATTTTTGCAGAATTAGGGGTGGGGATCCCTTGGCCAAGAGATATACACAAGCTATTAGTGCCGGGCAGAAATGTGGCCAGACAACCCTTTCTGTTGAACCTCAATGACGAGCAACTAACGCGACACAGGAAATGGGCACGACTTGGGAGGGATTTTCTCTGGAAATAGTTTTACCTTGGTGAATTCGATGAGTCAGACTACACATGGCTTGATGAATTCTCAGAGATTGTCCTCTCTAAAAATTATACTCAGACGAAAGGGAAGATGAAGATCCCTAATTCCCTAGTTTACCCATTCCCATTACCCTAGTTTTTTGACAATGGACATGCAAAGTTTCACTTTTTTTTTTTTACCGATAAGAAGTTTCCTAGTAGGTTTCTATTTTTACTGTACGAATTTAAAAAAAATTCCAAGTTTGTTTCAAAAAAAAATTTATGGGTACAAAAAATGATTCTTAGACTTCTCTGTGATTACAATATTTTAATTAGTTTCTTTACCTGTGTATTAGACATTTAAGTATATGCTTAAGCGATGGATTAGTACTTCCATTTTTTAAATCTGAAGACTGAGATTCTGAATTTTTAAAATGATTAAGTTTCTTTATCAGTCCAAAGCAAGTTTCTATTTTTAATTTGCCAATGTGTCATATCGATTGTGATTATAAGATAGAAATAATTGAATTAAAATCTAAATCCGACTACACTGTAAAATTAAATATTTAATAACATTTATTAAATGTAATAACTAATAAGCTGAAGTTTTAATTTAAAATGATTAAGTGACACTCACACATGTCCTAGTCACATCAAATGACAAGCCAAAAGTTAATGGGACCCGCGATAGTGTGACAGTGCTAGAGACCGTTGGATGAGCACAAATCAACGGTGTGTGGTGTATTTCAGGCCGAAAGGGAAAAGAAACCCCATTTCTGCAAACCTATTATGAAATAATGTAAATGAACTCAAATCACAATCATAGAATAAGTATCACTTGCCTTTGCCTCAAATTAAAATGCAACAATGCAGTTGTGACTCGCCAATGCAGTATTGAGTATACAGTTCCACTTAATAGTCTGAAACTTTGCTACAATCAAATATAGAGATATCATAGAGATATCAAAATGTTTTTATACTAATCCTTATTCAGAAAATTTGGCGGGAGGTATTAGGTATACAAATATTTGGGCAAGCCCACGTAATTATAACATGTCTTTTGTTATTTCCAAGGTGATTATGGGTCGTCCAATACCTTCCCATGATTAATAAAGTTGGCTAAATTACGTCGGTTAGAGACACGCGTCTGTAAAATGCCAGGCGAATATAGGTCGTCGATTTGGAGTCACTTAGAAATTATAGGCGAAGGTTGTAAATTTATGGGGACCAAAATTTATATTCCATTGGCGATAATGTGTAAGAAATGGAAAAATTAAATAAACTGATGGGCGATGGGCTTGAGCTTTGGACCCAATATTAATAAATGTCGGGCGATAGGGTCAATCCAATATGTGAAAAATATTCACCAATTTTGGGGTCGCTGACATGTGACATTCGCCAAATGACAAATAATCGCCACTAAAGTTTTCACTGCATGAGGCCCTAATTGAGATCCAAGAAGAGATGAAGTCTAATGAGACCTAAAAGGTCTTAAATCTATGTAATTTGGCCAATAGAGCCACAAAATGTAATGGGATGCATTAAAAGTGCCAAAATGATATAATATTGCCATATGGGCAAAATAAGGCCTAGAAGGCTAATTTTTAAGGGTTTAAGGGGTAGAAGTAGGGTTTTGGTTAAGTCCTAGATGAATTCCTAGCAAAGTATTTAACTCTCGGTAAGAAGGAAGACTTGTCAACAGAAGGAGATCAGCTATTAAAGACGTCAACAAATAAGCTATCGGTTAAAAGTTACACCAGATGTTGCAAATAGGCGGTTGGTCGGTTAAGTAACCCGCCAGCACCAATAAGGCATAATAGTTTTTTAGATAGTTTGTTGTCCTCAATTTTGTATTCGCAAAATTGGGACAACCCTACGAAAATTTTTGTGGGTTAAATTCTTCAAGACGACTCATTGTTTGATTTTTCTTGGTCTTGTGTTGGGTTTTTGGTCTTGTTTTTGCTTTAGGTTTATAGACTTTGAAATTCTACTCGTTTTGAGCTATCCTAGGCATCAATCGAAGTTGTCTAGCTCAAGTTATTAAGGTTTTAAGCGTACTGCAGGTGGGGTTTTTCTGCCTGATTGCACGTCTTGGTTAAAATCTCTTAAAAGTGGGCTTTTTGTTGGTAATTGCATGAAGTAAAAACATCATTTATATGTAAAGTGGGTTAAGAACCCCATTTTAAAATTTTACATCATTCTCAGAAGTTTTATTAATAATTTTTAATGGTTTAATATGTAATGGTGGACTTTTTAAGTCTTTCTGCATATTATATTATTATTAATATAAGTTACATATAAAGATAATCTTTTAAATGCAGTTAGGTGGGGTTTTTATTTACCATTGTATATCATCACAATGCAAATCGATTTTAAAACTCCACTATCAATATTGTAAATCGCAAATGCATAAAGGTGGGGTTTTTCTGCTTGACTGCATATCCTTGTTCTTTAATTGATGTTCTAAAAAAGTGGGCTTTTTATTGGTAATTACATGCAATAAAAAGTGTCATTTACATGTAAAATGAATTTAAAACTCCATTTTAAAATTTCACATCATTTCGATGAGTTTTACATATAGTTTTTAATGAAGGTGGACTTTTTAACTCTCTTTACATATTTTCATTAAAACTATAAGTTACATGTAAAGTTGTATGCGTTAGTGGGGTTTTTTATTAAAATTGCATAAACATATGCTTTACATAGAAGCATGTAAGTTGTTTTTAAAACCCCATCTTAAATATATACAATCCATAAAAAGCATGGTGGCATTTTTTTGAGTCTATTGCACGTTTTAAAAACAAGTCATGTATATGTTTTACCTTTCAAAAAGTCTGTCATAAGCCTTAAGTGGCAATTTTAAAAGGCTTTGCACATTGTTTATACATGCATTTGGCCAATAAAAAGCCGTCTACAACCATAGTGGCGATTTTAGAGTGATTTGCATGTCTTTACATCCCCAAAATATATGTAAATGAAGCTAAAACCCCCCTTTTTGGAGCTAGAAGTGCAAAAATGTCATTAAAATGACTGTAGTTTTCATTTTAAAGTCCATTTTTGGGATTGGAAGTTCAAAAATGACTCATCTATGGTATGTTTTGGGTTGTTTAAAACCCATTTTTGGCATTTGTTAAACAAAAACAACAAATTTTCTTCCATCCATAGCTGCATTTTGGAGTTGAAAGCCCGTCTAGGGCATCTATGGTGTGAAAAGCATCATTATCAACAAGTGTTTACTCCATAGCAAGTTGCAGTTTTCTTCTAGAAGCTCGTCCATAGCATCCAACATCACTTTCAGCTTGTGTTTGGCACTCAACAAATCGTGTTTACATATTTGCAAATCCTCCAATATCTACAAGTTTTAATCTTTCAAATCGATTGCTATTTTAATGCATTCTTTGAGTGCTATTTTTTATTTAGAAGAGTTTGAAATCAACTAGGGCACATTTTTCTTGAACCATTCAAAGATTGTTGCTGATTTTAAGCAATCTGAGAATGCATGGAAGACATTTGTCATCTCTTTCCATGACTCATGTAAATGCATTTAATTTGCATGAGGAATCGTTCAAATTTAGTGCCTATATATCTCTTCTCAAGCTAATTTCAAAATTCTTCTTTCATTTCCAGAATTTTGTGAGTTTGAGAAGATTATTGTTTTCTTTGCATTTCAAGGAAAAAGTATAGTTTTTCTTTTCCTTTCCTTTGATGCATATGTACATTCATTTTTATTTTGTTGTATATGCTTGTTTCTCTTTTCTTCTTCTTCTTCTTTCTTCTTCTAAGTTGCATATGAGAATGCAATTTATTCTCATATGCAGTCGGGATTAAAAACCATGTTCTTGATGGTGATTTTTTAAAAAGATCAAGTGCTGCCCTATATGCAAAATATGATGAAAAACCCACTTTTTCCACATTTACATGTCAAAAGACAAAAGTAAACTTCCATCATACAAGTAACCAAAAAAACCCACTTTTTGATTTTACCTTAGTATGCATATGCTTCTGAAAAGCCCACCTTCATGATTTTTCCATGACTTTTTATGAAACGCAAATGTTTCCACAATCCCACCTTGCATATTGAACATTTTCTCAAGCATATATGCGTCAATGTATTCATTTTATCAAACTCAAAGTTTGTTGTCCGTATATGTGCAGTGCCTCCAAAATACTAAGTTCTTCCCAATATGCATTATGGATTGAAAACCCACCTCTTTCATAGTGTTCATACTTACATATCAAAGAAGAAGTCCAACTTTCATCTTCGTATGCAAAACAACCAAAAAATCCCACCTTTTGTGTTCTTTTATGAGATGTATGTTCTTCCCCTCAAACAAATAAAGATTCATTTTGCAAGAAGTGAAGTAATTCCCATATGGTTGCAAAGAAAAATGAGATCTTCCTCAAACATGTGATTAAGTTTCAAAGTCTTGATTACAAATTCCAAGGATGCAAGTTCTTGTTGAAATTTGAAGAAAGATCTTCTCATGTTCTTCCTATAACACAAGGATACAAAGTGAGAGAAACCATATGATGGAACCAGACAAGGAGGTGAAAAGTGTTAAAAATGAGCAAATAGAATTCTTTCAAGATTGAAATAGAGAGACACAAAGATGCTTTTCCCAGCAATCACAACTATGATGCAAAGCAATCAAAGATGCAGTTTCATATCCTGGTTCCAGATGCTTTCACCAAACCTGAACACATCACTCATCAAGCATCTTGTAGCAGCATAAAGACCGACAGAGGATGATGTAAATAGATGTTGTGTCTTGTCAGATGCTTAGATGCTTTCATTATGCATTTTGTAAAAGTGTAGAATCTTTGACAGATTACACAAAAATATGTAAACTAGTCTCATGTAATCATTTTGCAAGGACATTGGGTCCTGCAACATTGAATAAGTCAAAGTTAGTTAGTTAGAGATAAGGATTGAATAAATCAAAGTGGTTAAGGGTTTCCCTTTTCTTCTCCACTTTTCCCTCTTCTCTTTTCCTATATAAAGGAGGGAGTTCATTGTAAATTTGCATCTATTGGTGTGTGCAAGAAAACTATAGGCAATTCTATTGTATTTTGAAAACTTTGAGTTTCATTGTGCAAAGTTGAGCATTTGAATAAAGGAACAAGAATTGGCAAACTTTGTGTTGTTGGTTTTGAAAATTAATGAGTGTGTTCTTATGTCGTATTGGTTAATCCTTTCTCAAATTAATAGTTATCTTGCATATATCATTTGAGCGTTTTAATTCGAGTTGTCTGAAGACTTTGAGCTTCAGGGGATCATGATTACTATAGAAAGTAGTGGCTACAATATTCCAAGGACTGAAGACTTTGGGCTTTAGTATTGGAACTTAGATACATATAGTACTTATTTGAAGTGAGGACAAGAGACTTTGAGCTCTTGTATCATTTCATCTTTAGATAAATTTACTGTTGTCTCAGTTAATTGTTCTTAAGTCAATCTTTGAGCCACCGGTATTACTGTTGCAAGGGCAACTGTATGTGTTACAGTTCAATTCTACTTGAAGCCACCTGCAGTTCAATTCTACTTGAAGCCACCTGCAGTAAGAAGGGAGCCTCCCCTACTGCTGAGAGGAGAGAGTAATCTCACACACTACTGCCTAAAATACACATTTTGCAAGTTGTAGTCTTAGTGACTTGCAAAATATTTAGCCAACACAATTACATTTAGTTTGGGGTAGTTCCAAAGTTGGTTGTCGGTTATAAGGGACTGACAGAGGTCTATTTATAATATAATAGCCCAAGCAATAGTGAAGAGTTGATGTAGAGGAGTCGATGTATGGTATTTTATGTATCTAAGTTGATGTATGGAAGCATTTTGAAGTAATAAAGCTGGTTGTCTGCATTTTTGTATTCTTTCTCTGTCACATGAATATCCAAATGTGTATGTACAGTATTTAAAATGTAATTTACTTTAGTTTTCATGTTGAGTAAGACACTCTTTTGGGTAGTGATGAGGTGGATTATATATGCTAACTGCCCATGAACTTGCAGGGGTCCATGTAGGGAGTTGGCACGTGTTTGGGCCAAGGGAATGGATGCATTTTGTCTCAGGCAAGAAACTTTGATTACAATTAGATAAGTTAATGTTAATGGATTGTTTTGTAGAGTCAATGTATGGGATTTGGTGTATGGAAATATTTTGAAGTAATAAATTTGGTTCTCTGCATTTTTGTATTCTTTCTTTGTCACAGTCAGATCCAAACGTGTATGCAATATTTAAAATGTAATTTCCTTTAGTTTTTAAGTTGAGTAAACCACTCATTTGGGCAGTGATAAGGTGGAATATATATGATAAATTTCCATGAAGTTGCAGGGGCCCATGCAGGTAGTTGGCACGTGTTTGGGCCAAGGGAGTGGCTACATTCTGTCTTAGGCAGCGACATAGCATTTTGGGAAGAGTTTCCTGAATGAATGTGCTAAGGAAGTTTTGTGAAGGAGGTAGGGGTTTGGAGAGTCAGTGTAGTGTGTCTCCAAGGTGTTGAAGAGGTTAGGAGGAAAGGGACCCTTTGCATAGGGTGTTTATAGTGATTGTTCTTAGGGAGGTGATGACTGTCACAGTTGGACATAAAGTTTGTAATTTTCACTCCAACATAGGGATGCATAAAAGGTTGGTTTAGTGAAGGGATTAGATGTTGTGTGGGGGATTCCTAGAGAGTCCTTTGTGTTTCAATGAGTGGTGGATCCATATGGATTGATCAAATTTAATGGGTTATTGAAGGAAAGTTAAATTCTTGTCGTTGGAACAGTCACATTACATAGTCCTATATGTATGGATGGATAAGTTGAGTGTGTGCAGACTTTAGGGTGTGGGGTCTAGTGTAAGGAAAATTAGTAAAGTGGAAGAGTATTAACCATTGAGAGGTCTTGAAATGGATCCTTGAAGGGATCTAGGATTAGGTGATTGGTGGACTAGTTTGGGATGCATGATTGATTAGTTGTATTTCACATCCAAATAGATTCATTTACCCTTGAGTTAACCATTTGAAGAAGTGTTCCACTACTCTCTGCATTAGTGGACTTGTTTGTTGAGGATATTTCTCTTTAGGAGATTGATATTCTTGATTGCAACATTTTCCTTGTTTGGAGGCGAATATCTCTAGTAATTGATTTTTCCACTAAGTTTGCATAATGTGACATCCTTTCTCTTTCTCCTTCAATGGACCCATTTTACTCTATGTGGGTTTGCATCATTTATAGTGGTACATTCTTTGTAGCATGAGATTCTTTGTTTCACACAAGACATTATTATCTTTGTTAACAATATTTTTCATGCCTCAAAGAGCATGTCTATTATAAATTATTTTTCACTTAGGGAGCATGTGGTGTTTCTCTTCCTTTCCAAAGATCCATAATTCCTTTGTTGATTTGTTTCTTTCATAACATGATATCCTTTCTTGCATAGATTTGTTTGTTACATAAGGATCTTTTTTTTTTTTTTTTCAGGAGGTGTACATCCTTGTTCACAGCCTTATCCTTGCTTGAAAGTGCATGTCTATAATGAAATATTTGAGTATACATTGTATCATATTTTCCCTTGTCTTCACCCTTGGGGGTCAAGGTATCATTTTCTCAATCTTATTTTCCTTTCTAAGGATCCACTTTCCTTGGTGCAGTGGCATTTGTTTATCACGTGACATTCTTTTCTTATATGGAATTTTTCATTTTGATTCAAGATTCTCTCTTATATAAGAGTTTTTCACCCTTGATCAAAACCTCTTCCTTATTTGTAAATGTATGCTCCTCCTAAACAAATACCCTTACTTGGGGGCTTAAAGTTTCACAATAGCATTTTTTTTAACTTTTTGCCAAGAGCCACTATTTATCAGTTCGAGATGTATTATATATAGTATTTGTAAATTTTGGCTTGATTTATAGCCTTAACATGTTTTCTCTTAATAAAGTATGGATATTGTGTCATGATTTCCTTTATTTTTATTTTTGAAACTGTTTTGTGCTTATTTATGTTATGTCTAGTCTAGTTTACTTATGTCAATCTCTTTGTCTTCTAGTTATCCTAAGGAATAATGGATCATGTAACCCTTTAATTTTCCATTTTTTTTCTAAAATAAAAGATGAATTATATCATTATATCCTACTTCTCAGGGGGATAAATCCCAAGGGTATTTGTTCTCTCATCAGGCTTTTATAGGTACTATCTCTGTCTAGGAAAGAAGAATACTTCTAGGTGTCTCTTGCCTAGATTCCACTCATGAATAGTTTTATTGTATCTTTTCCTTCATTACGGAGAGTCGTGCATCACTTAAAAAGGTTTTTGCATTAGAAAAGAGTGCTCTGTTAGGAGCTTACAATTATTACTTTCTAGGTGATTCACCCTGTTTCTTGCAAGAATAGTCTCTTGTTTCTTACAGAATCTCTCGAAATTACATCCAAACAATGCATAATTGAAATTACATTGATATGATAGTCATAAGACTAATAAAAATTATTAAAAATCTGATATAAAACTAATCTAAAATAACAACCTTACATAAACTTTGAAATATTAATATAAACTATGAAAATGTCTGCAATTCTAAGCTTGATGGCTTAAAAAAAACACCTTCAAATCTACATGCCATGAAAAAATCATCTGAAAGAAGAAATTCCAATAGCATTACAACCTGAAAATCTGATTTCCATCTTCCTTCTTTCCTTCTATATATTCAAATCTACAAGTCTTGCTTCAACTAATTTCTCATAGTCAACCCACAACCAAAGGCGTTGACTCCAAACAAAAAGTACCACTTTATAGGATTGAGTGGGTTTCAAAATAATTGTGGTTTCATCATACCATGGGTTGGAACCAACCCCAAAAACCCCACACCCACAACCCGCGAATTCAAACTTTTGACAAAAACTATCCACTAAACTCCCAAATCAATAATACATTAAAGCTAGCTTAAACCCCAATTTTGGTATTCCTCAAAATGCTACGCGCAAAACCATTAGAAGCCTTTAAATATTTTCATTAAATGCATTTAATACTCAAATAACATTTTCCCACTTCACTTTGCAATATGCTAAAATGGTAATTCAACTTGCCTTCCCACTCAAGTTTGAAAACACCACATGGGCACCCAAGATGGAATCCCTATTTTCTAACACTAATTAATGTAATTTTATAAAGCTTATAACTCGCAAGAACCCACACCAAAGATAGAAAAATTTGAACTCTCAAATATTAAAATTGTCTCCTACATTATCTTCCATACCAAAATTTCCAACATTAATAAGAGACCAATTATTTAAAATAATATTTTGGCCTAATATTGCAAAAATTCCTAAACAACAAATTAAAATTTATCACTCTCTTTTTTGTTGTTGAGAATATATTTTTAACCATAGATGCTCCTGTGTCAGAAAGAATGCAGACTATCACAAGAATCCCAAAATGTTTTAGTAGTGGAAACACTCCACATTGGAGAGAAAGATTCAATAGAGTTGGAGATCTTTGGTAGCTCTATATGTGATGAAAATTTAATATTTTTAGAGAACATAAGTTGTTAGAACTAACTAGAGGAATATTTAGAAATCTCATGCTAGTGATGAAAAAGGAATAGAAGATCACTACTTCTCTAAGGAGGGAATACGGATGATTGAGGGGGAGAGTAAATATATGTATGGTTATGGTATAAAAGGAAAATGTCAAAGAGGATTTGTCTTGCGAACCACATTACACTGAGCTAATAAATGAAGGCCACCTCACAAAATATGAAATAGAAAGCATTCCTAAATGGCATAATGCACAAAAGGAGAAAGTACTTATGGAAAATTCTTATTCCCTTAACTTTATTTTTAATTATTTATGTGCAGGTGCAATAGAAGTTGATATGAGAGATGCAAAGAGTAATGATAATTTTTATAGGAATAACACTACTAAGCCTTAAAGGAGCTAGGAAAAGAGGAAAAAACCAATTGGTAGAGGAGGAGGATCTCTATTTGAATAAAAGGTTGGAAGCGAAAGGAGAAAAAATATGATGATTTTAGGTGAAAAGGAACACCGTGACTTAACTTGGCAAGTCAAAAGGATGGTTCTATCATCTATTCCAAATTATATCTTAGATGTTTGATGCACTAACATACTTGAATACAAAATATAATAGTTAAATTGTTAAAATTCTTCATGTTTTAACTCGATGAATTTTTCTTTCATGTAAATAAGCTTTAAACTAGGAGGTTCAAAATTTGAAAAAGAGAGGAAGAATGATGTAAACAAATTCCTCCAATAAGAGATAATTTATTTTTCCCTTATCTTCTTAGCATGTTGTGGTTGTTTGTAATGGCTTAGACTCTAAGTACAATTGTTCATGTGCATGTTACTTTTAAGAGTTAACGAGAGTTTAGCAGTTTGATTGTGGTGTTGTTCCACCAATAATCTAGTCTATAATTTAGGGAGTGCTCAAGATTAGAGGTAGCAATCTAGTGATTGAGGAGATGTGAGTGGAGACATTTGGCATCCTTTTATGATACATAAATATAATGTGACTATATATATATATATATATATA
>MU224108.1:1317779-1362438 GCA_018584345.1 Thuja plicata
ACTTGATTTTTGTTGCTATATTGACATCTCTCTTAACTTGTTAATGCATGTATTATCGATCCATAAAAATGGAAAGAATCATTGCCACCCAAATCATTTTGAGTCACAACTATGAAATATGACCATAAAGGATCTGCAATAATCAACAATCATCAATTAAAGATGATCTTCATTTCCTTTCAAGTTGAGACAATTAGTTTTGGAGACAATCACATGGCCTTAACATAATTTGTGCCTTAAAATTGACTGCCCAACACAAAAATTGAAATTTGCCTATGTATGATCCAATTACAACCTAATATGAGGGATGAATTTTTCTCCAATAAACCCCTGTAAGAATAGATATAAAAAGCTACAATGGAAGCAACTAGATAGGCTGATTGAAATAAAGATCTAGACACATAAGAACCACAACAAACTACTGGACCATCTATGGTTAGAGTGCTCTTGTTACTATAGTAAAATCTTAATTCAACCATTCTATTATTCAGTTTCTAATTTCTAGCCACTTATCTATAGGTGTCCAAATAAAGTTGTGGGTTCTAAACCAATATGAGCAACGCTAGCAAATCAAGCTATATGAGCATTTCACACCAAATATTATTTATGTAATTATGTGCCTAATTATTCTTATATTATGTCTCACCCTAGGCAAAAAGCTTTATTGCATCAAAGTTTGATAGTTTAGCACCAAGAATTTTTTACATTACCCAAAATCTACATAGCCTCGTGCTTGCACTCTACTAGCATCCTGCAAATAGTAAAATTACAACAATTAAATCTGTAAATTCTTTTACATTGGATTTTATCTTTGAACATCTTTCAGTGTCATTTTGGCTATCAAATAAAGTCATGGATTATAAACCGTTATGAGAAACTATGGCATACCAAGCTATAAAAATAACCATATGTGCATGTCATACCAAATGCTAATGTTTCTTGTATTATATATCACCATAGGAAAAAGTTTCATTACTTCAAAATTTGATGATTTAGCACTTCGAATTCTCTACATTACCCCCAAATCTACATAGTGCCTGGTGCTTGCACTCTACCAGTATCCGAAAAATACAGAAATCCCAATAGCTAAATATCTAAATGAATAATACTATATTTTATCTTTGAACATCTTACATTCCTTTGGAGTCTCAAAGGGATGCCTAATATAGTTGATGGTCATATATTTACTTGATTTTTAAGTTAGAGACAAATTTATTGGCTTTGTGTCTGCACTCTACCAATATCTGGCAAATAGTGAAATCCCAATAGTTAAATATTTAAATGAATAACACTGGATTTTATCTTTGAACATCTTACATTTGTTTGGAGTCTTAAATGGATGCCTAATATAATTGATGGTCATATTTTTACTTGATATTTAAGTTAGTGACAAGTACTGGCTTTGGTTTTTTTCCTACTTTTGAAACTTCTCTACAGGGGTCAAAATATTTTGAAGGATACTTTGAGGGTAGTGTATATGCTATATTGTCTTATGCATTAAAAAAATACAATTATTTACTTGACATATTCTGCTACATTTATTTTCTTTTGTATGTGGCTAGTAATGGCCTTTTAACCTTACCACTAGAACGGCCTAACCTGCTATAGTTTCAAATAAGTGTCATGTTGCAAAGTGCAAGAATACAGAAGGATGGGTGTGTTGATAATATTATATTTCACTAATGGAAAAATATCATTACAAGGAAAAATTTAACTTCTCAACTATAGATCACATGTTTTTGAAGATTGCAAGAGGGATGCATTGTGTTGGGTTTTTGAATGCCCTATGCAAATGATGTAACTATACCATTTTAAAAGGAAGTATTCTATTAATCTCATTTTTAGCCGATAGGCTTTCTTTGGGGAGAAAGCTTTGACCGGTAAAGTGTCTCACAACCGAAAAATCTTTGCCTGCAAAAGTGCAGTTGAACCTATGTGTGTTACTTTCTTTAGCCTGGCAGACAATAGTATTATTTATCTGCGCCAAAACCAAAAGTGTCTAAAATCTAACTTGAAGCTCACCTTCTTGATGTCTTGTTTATTTCATTATAAAACCTATTAATTTAATATATACAATATCTTAATGTTAAGATGAGCTTTTAATTTTTTATTATTTTTATATTTAATTTTGAATTAATAATTTTTTATTTTTTTTTGAAAAAGAAGAAGAAATGAAGAGCTAAAAAGAGACTTAAAAAAATTAAATGGTCTAGAAAAATAATAAGAATAAAAAATCAATTACAAAGGTGCTAATAAAACAATGAACATACTAAAATAGACTATCCTTATGATAAAAATTTTAAAAAAGTATAAAAAATAAATACTCAAAGGTTGGGAAAATAAAATAATTTAAAAACAATACATATAGGTAAAGTTGAGAAAAGAAAATTAATATTAGATTACCAAAGATAAGCTTAATCACAAATAGATTAAATAGATATAAATGAATTAATATTGAAATAATTAAATTAAATATAATTACCAAAATCTTATTAGTCTTATCATTGGTTATATTATTAATTATAATATTTTTAAAACTATTTCAACTTATTTATTTTGACCAAAAAAATTCACTCAATTTTAGTAATATAAATATTAAAAATATCATTTATCTTCTAATTTTATCATATGATTTAATATTAGTATTTATAATATAAAAAATATAAACAATAAAGCTATAAAAGAAATTATATAGAATAAAATAATATTATATTAAAATATTATTATTATACTATTAAAATTATACAATTATATATTGAAATAAAGTATATTGTGGTATTGCTATCATGATGCATGTTTCATGCGTAGTGGTTGACACAAACCCATTATCATGAGAATGAATGGACCATCACTCGACACTAATTACATCTAGGTGATGCTCAGAGATGTGAACCATGCTCGAGCTGGAGTAGTACTGAGAATGAAACATGGGTCAACGAGTTTGACTAAAAAACTACACAGTTGAATTCTCGTAGCAATATATCCCAATTTGACTTGCTGTGGAAAATATATCCTACTTATAAATTAAATATATTGTATAGTTATTAGTTAATTATCATATAGTATCTATAATATTTAATAATATAAATTACTATTATAGAATTATATATTTATATAATAATATTATACATTTTTATTTTCCTATCGGCTTTACCCTTACATCTATTTCGATGCAAGCACTAGTAAGTAGTTTTTTCCCCATTTCTATTAAACACAAGTAAGGCCCCTTAATACGATGCAGATCGAGATAGGGGATCTTATAAGACTACCCAACTAATGCAAACACAAGATGCGTGAAAACAAACTTTTTCTCATTTTCTTCATTAGATTACAAATGTGAAATTTTCAATTTAGTTTTTGTGGTGATGTGGTTTGGAGTGTATTGATGCTTCTATGGTCTTGATTATATAGTCTTTCTCAACTACCTTAACATTTCTGCCTTTGAGCTTTGAAAGTTGGGTAGACAACTATTTTTATACATTGTAATCGTGGCTTGCTGTTCATTCTTTTCTTACTATGCAGCATCTATCACGTCTGTTATTTATTCTATTTGTCATCATTTTAATTTGTTCAATACAAAAAGTACCTTAACATAAGCCATTTCTAATCTATAGTTCTTATTAGTATGGTGCTAATCACATGGATCATGCTCTTCTCCTCCTCTAAGTTTAAAGAGTAATGAGGGATAGTCATCTATTTTATGGCATTCAATTCTCCACAATTGCTGCAATAGACTCTTTGATTCTTTCTTGCAGCTATTTTTAAATATAACCTTAACATGGCAACTCTCTTATCACCTTTTATTATGGGACAAATTTGTTTCTTAATTGTACTTGAGAAAAGTATGCACCCCATATATTTGTTCTCTATTTTTGAATATTAATCTCTTGCTTAGCAAGTATTTTTTCTAAATTTGTAATTTTTAACTCTAATTTTAACATTTCTATCTCCTTGTTCTCCTTAACTTTTTCCTTCTCCATGTTTAATCTTCTATTAGATCTTCTCGATATGTACCAAATATTCTCCCATCTAAATATTTTCTAATTTTAGAAGTCAATCCTAGAATGAACTATTTTATATATTGCTTCTCCAATACTGACTTCTTTAACTTTTTACAAACTATTTTGAACTTCCATTCATAATCCTTTATGGATTCAATGTCCTCCTTAGAAAAATTCTTATTTTATTGACACTTTGTATTGAGATTTAGGGGATTCAAAAATTGACAAAATAATCTACTTTGATTTCTCATTCCTTGTTGTGAACATGTTTTTTAGACCAGTTTAGTGTTTCATTCCACAATGTCCCTACAAAGTCAAGTAACTTAGCCTAGTTTCCTCGTGTGTTTTCTAGATTGTAAAACAAATATGTATTCTACAACTTATTTCCCAAAAATTGGTGACTTAACTAGTGAGTCCATTTGAAATTTAAGATTTTCTTCTTCAAATTGTAATATTTTTTATTTGGTAATTGGTTTTTCTTTTCAAGATTCTTCTGATGTATGGTTTTATCTCTCTCTACTTATCTCTTAACAATTGTATTTCAAGATATTCTCTTCCTAATACATTATTGTAATCTTTTTCAAATTATTGTTATGGTTCTATTGGTTAGTTTATATTTTCACTTGTACTTGATATCAAAATTATTCTCGACTTATATGGCATAGGGGACAACTCCTAGATCAAGGGTTATAACACCTCAAAGTCCCACTTTATCTTGGAAGATAAAGTTGATGAGGATATTTTATTTTGTAGGTTTATTCTATTTACATTGAACATGGTCTTATTTTCTTCAAAAAATCCTTCCTTTCTTAATGTTTCTTACACTTTTGTTAACCAATTGATTAATATACGTCAAATCTTAAATGTTGTAACTTTTTTGGGTTTTCAAAGTTCCTCAAATTTTACATCAAGTGTAATCTTGACGTTGGATTTAAATTAGATCTCATGTGTGGTGTTCAATTAGGGTTGAGAATAAAGGAGTTTGTATGCTACCTTGGCCTTGAGCCTAAAACAATATTGTATTCAATGATTCATATAGTTAATGTGTTCTCATTGTAGTTTTTTCCACATCATGTAAAAATCTGGTGTTATGTTTATGTTATTCAATGCATTGTATTTCTTTGACGCTAAGTTTATTAAGCTTAATTAATGAATGTTTGTAATTAAGAAAGTTAAAATATTTTCTCAAGGTTGATTCGTCCCCCCTCTCAGTCTTGTGGCATGTTCAACAATTGGTATCATCTAGCAAGGTTCCTTTAGGAGAAGCTTGTTTTCTTTAGGAAGGTCCAGGATGGCACATGAAGGTGGTTACAAAGTACCAAAGTTTGTTGGCACAAACTTTTCTTTTTGGAAGATGCGAATGGAATATATTTTTTTACTTTATGTCATTTGGAGTAGGGGAGTTGTTAAGAATGGTTATACGCCTCCTATTGGTGCTCCTTCTACTTTGGATGAGATCAAGCTACATGAGAACAATGGGAAGATAAGAAGTGCAATCATAAATGGTTAGAAATATTCAAAAATCTTGAAGGTCATGCCTTGCAAGTTTGCAAAAGAAGTATGGGAAAAGCTTAGTGATATCTATGAAGGAGATGTGAAGATCACGCATGTTAAGATGCAAAACCTGAAGTATACATTTGAGAATCCAAGGATGTCTATAGATGAGAATGTATTGATATTTATTTTCACTAGGTGAATGAGGTAGTAAATGGAATAAGAGGTATTGGTGAAACTAAGGAGGAAAATGAGGCTGTGAGAGAAGAAATGAGAACTCTTCCAAGATCCTATAGACCTAACTATATGTTATTGAGGAAAGTCATAATATGGACACATATACATTGGATAAACTCTATGGTGTGATCTCTACCTCTGAGAGGTGAGAGCTTGAAGATAATGTCTAGAAGGAATCTTCATCCAAATCCATTAAGAAGATGAAAGATGTACCTGAAACAAGAAATGATCCATATGATGAGGAAGCAAAATTTGTGAGAAGTCTAAAGAAAGGGTCTAGAAAATTTAAAGGTAAGTTTCCCTTTAAATGTTTCAATTGTGGAATAATTGCTCATTATACTACTAGATGTACTTTCAAGGAAGATAACTATAGAAGGACTGATGATGATAATAAAGAAAAGATAATTATACAAGAGATGATAGAAACAAAAGAGAAGATGACAAAGATAAGCCTAGGAAGAGTTTCTATTCAAAAGAGATCCATTCATCAGAGGATGAAGACTGCGATGATTCAAATGATGAGACATTATTTTTAGCCATAAAGGAATATGGTAGTCAAAAGTATGACACTCTGCATGTTGAAGAAATAGTGAAAGATAAATGGTTGTGCAGAATTCTCTATAAGAAAAAGAAGAACCTAAAGCTTGGGCAATTGATTTAGATGCTCAAATGATATGACCAGTGATAGATGAAATTTCCTTGACTTTGAAAATATGATGGTGGATTAGTTAATTTTGGTGGTGAAGCGGTTGCTCCAATATGTGGTATGGGAACCATATCCATTGATGGTAAGAACGAGATAGAAGATGTTTATTAATTTAAGGGTTTGGGATAATCTTATGAGTGTTGGTTGGATGTGCACTAAAGGATACCAACTTATGTGTCATGGGTCCAGATGTGAGATTAGAAAAAGGCATTCCCATGAGATTAGTTGTAGAAGGTACAAGGACTAATGGTAATGTCTATTACCTAAAATAAAATAGAGGAAATTATTTTCTAATGGTGCATAGTAGTGAATATTGGTTATGGCACAAAAGGATGGGACATATTAACTTTGACAACATGGTCAAGATCAATTCTACAAAAGTAGTAAGAGATTTTCCAAGGATTATCAAGCCATCTAATACAATGTGCAAGGAATCTTAAACGGGAAAGTAGACAAGGAACAAATTTAATAAAAAAGAGTATTCCATTACAAAATATTTGGATTTGATTCATAAAAAATAATTAAAATATGCAGATATTACATTGTGTTGTCATTAATGTCAAACTTGTTTGTGTTGATGATAATTGTAGACTTGTGCACCGATTGTGTTTGTCATTGGTGTTTCCATCAATGACAAAGGAGGAGATTGTTAGTAATATAAGTTCAACATTGTCGTTGATGATAACCTGAAGTGTAGTGATTATTAGAAGTAAAGAAATAAGTGTTCATATGTTGTTATGATCTTTGGTGATGATATTGAGTGATTTTTTTGTGTTTTTGAAAGGTGACAATATTGGAAGCTTGAATATACAGGAAAGAGTATTTGAAGTCTATATGGGAGGATGCTCAACATTCCTCCACATTTGAAGATGATGGTTTGTGGTTCTAGATATAATGTCTATGTTATGTGGATATTGCGCTAATAGGTTTTCAAGTCCTAAATAGTTTAGCTGTGTAGTTTGTAGTTATAGTTTGCCGACAATGAGGTTGTCTATCACGACTAGTCCAGAGAATGCTTCATATTGTCTTGTAGTGTTTTTTCTAGTTGTGCAATTTGGAGGACATGTTCAAATTGTTTGTGTAGTGTTCTAGTTTAGTTTTCAAGTTTTTTTAAAACTTTTTCATAGAATTTGTGATGTTCATTTTCTTGGCATTATTGTTTGTGTTGGTCCATGGCTGTGATGTCCCCAACTTAGCAGGTTCCGAGAGCCTGATTATGGTCAACTCATCAGCACGATCCTTGTGAGTTGACAGTGTGTTTTGAGGGTCTCAGTGGAAGGATTTTCCATTTTTAGCAAATATGGACTTACTATGTATAGTATGTCAGTTTGGGCCAGTCACTATTTATGGCAGTGCAGTAGAAGACCATGTTGATCAGTCGTGCCGGCAGTGGATACATGAATTGTCACATGAGTTATATTTGATAATTAATTGTTATTAATTAATGACTTTATGGTGTTAATTAATAATAAAAGCCATATCATTATAATAATAATACTTTATTATTATTATGTTTTAGAAGTTTCTATCCTAGAGATAGGTTAACTGATGAAGGTTTTTAGAAACTATGGCTACCAAAGAATTATAAATAGGGATTCATTTGTGAAGCTGAGCATCCAATATATTTTATATAGAACTAGCATTGGGAATTGTTCCTGGTATTCTAAAATTTTGTGCCCTTGCTGAAGTATAAGGGTCAAATTAGTTTCTCGAAGACTGATTCTTCTTAAGCTAATCATCAATCAATTCCTGTTGTATAATCGATTGCATTTTTCCTACTTGTTGTTGTATACAAGGAAGCTCTAAATTCTGGAAACATAAGAGTGTTGAACTGAAGCCTGCATAAGAGGTCAAGCTTGTTACAAGCAAAGAGAGGGATTGATAGCTGGGTGTAGACATCTCTGCAACATATGATGTTCTTTCTTAATACCTTACAGATTGCACCCAGCATATTGATGACAACTGGGTGAGTGTGGCGTCAACCCATGCTCTACCCTACAGCCTGCATTTTTCCTTAATCCAGCTGCGCGAAGACTAGTAGCTGTTGCGGGTGGTAAAGAAGGTGGATCGCGACATCATCTTCCAACAACAGCATGAGTATTACCAGTTGGCGACGCTTCATCTCTGTTGTTTGCAGAGTCATAATACATCCACATGCAAGGTAAGAGACAACTTCCAACATCCACGTATTTCCATCAGACGTGGGGAAAATTGAAGACTATAAACCAGGTGCTTTTCTTATGTATTGAGTTGTCAAAACACAATAAATTTAATCTTCTAATGAAAGGTTATGATCTTAGAATTAGTTGTTTGATTTTATGTGCACAGTAAATATATATTTGCTTGGAATTTAAATACAAACAACCCATTTCCAATTTCACTTCTATTCGGATAGCAAATTATCTTAGAAGCCTTGAGTCGGTACCAGACAAGCTCATTACAGTGGTATCAGAGCAGTTTCCTACCAACTTGCAGGGAAATCAGATTCTTTTTTTATTTATTATTCAGGGATTCAGTTATGGCAGATGACAAGAGATTCATCCCTGGTAGACATTATTATAGGAGAGGCCAGTCACCTCTACCAAACGTAGATGATCCAGATATCCAGTTTGGCATAGTACTAGGTGGAGATAATAATACAAGTGGCTCAGCAGATCAGGCCAGACCCACATCTGCAAATCAAATAGATGCAGACAGAGAGGCTAGGGAGACATTCAAGAACTTAGCCGTAGGACAACATTATGTAGTTGATGTATTACATGAGCTTTCTAATACATTGAGACGGATCATTCTCCCGAGAGGGCAGAGTAGGGAGAGATCACGTGATGCTTCTGTCGCATCACATAGATCTCAGGTTGATGACAAGCACATAGATTATGAGCCTAGAACTCTGAGACATGATAGAGCAGATAGGTCAGGTGACAGGGGAGATCAGTACAGACCTAAGGGGCCTAGATTTACGAGACTAGACACTGATGCAACCAGTGATGATGCTGAAAATATCCCTTTTTTTGATGATATAGTCACGCACTATGTTGAATGGGATACCCTTCGTCCAACCTTGAAGCAAAATCTAAATTTTGATAGATACTTGACATAGAAATGGGAGCACTCAAGGGGAAGACCAGCACAGGATAGACACAGGATGGGACATAACAATTTGAGACAGGTGGCTAGCAAGATGATGCTAGCACATTTTGATGGTAGCGGTAGGGTCACTGCTAGACTTGGATTCACAAGCTTGATACCTACCTCTCATTGCATCCGATGACTGAGGAGGAAGCCATCATATTTGCAGTTTTGCATTTCGATGGGATTACACATGACTAGTGGTACCATGGATTAAGATCGCTACATCATGACCAGATTACTATCTTTCAGGAATTTGTAGATAGGTTGATTGAGCGCTTCGACAAAAAGGACCCAGAGGTGTTTTTCAGAGAGTTGGCTCAGTTACAACAGAAAACCAGTTTAGATGGGTACATCAACAAATTTTAGCGCATATCAGTAATGGTGTATGATATCTCAGAGCAGAGGAGAGTAATGTTATTCTTAGAGGGATTAGCTAAACCATTGCGAGGATGGGTTAAGTCCTTAGATCCTCCATCCTTACATGAGGCGATGAAGAAGGCCCAGGATCTTGAGGCATCATCTTGAAGCAAGGGTGCCTCCAAGTCATTTGGTTCTCCACCTAGGGATGAGGAGTCCTCGCCAGTTGTGGAGGACAAGGGAAAGTCAACGGGAAAATTTGATGATACTTCCAGAGAGGACCTGAGGAAGAGACATCTTTTCTTTTGGTGCAAGGGGCCTTTCTCTAAAGGTCATACCTACGCTCTAAGGCCAAAGGGGGCAGAAAACTATGGCATTTGGGTTTACACAGATGAGGTTGAGGGATCATCACAACCGCATGAGGACGAAGACAATGGTGATCCTACTGGGAATCAAGTCTACACTGTGTTGAGTGTTTATAGTCTCATCTTTGACTCACATGTTCAGGATCTACATCAGGTGCAGACATGGTTTGTGCCTAAGATGGTTCGGTTTCAGGATGACTAGGGAGAATCAGTGAAGTTTGGTATGATGAGTTCTCTTGTTAAGTCATCACCTGGTGATATCCATGCAGACGTCCAAAAATATTAATATTATTATTAATATTAAATTCCCTCTTATTCCTCTAACTATTTAATTCAATCAATTAAATAGTTTCATAGCTGGTATTTATCAATGATCAAATACTATCCTAATGTATTTTATTTAAATACATTTGCCTCACAAAATCCCCTTTTTAATAAATTTATATTTATTAAAATTCCTTCATATCCCTAATTCTTCTAAACTATGATTTATTCAAATCTAATTTGAATTATAATCTAAACCCTAGCTAGAAACCTATTAATCCAACCTAGAGATCTACCCTAAGCCTACCCTATTCCTTCTCTACTCCCATCACCTCACTTCCTAAGCATATTTCTCTACCTAACTCTCCTTTGATCATACTTAAAGAGTGATTTCTAACCTTTTTAAGGCTAATGGAATGCTCACTCACATGTGAGAATTATCTTCAAAATGGGCACCCATTCCTCTTTAAGGCTATTTACTCCTTTGTCCCCCACTTGGAATTCTTGATCCACTCAATATTTATTGCTATATTTGACTCAAAATTAGCCATCCCTTCAAGCCCATGTGTCCCTTATGTGGCTCTTATGTGGATGCCACATAGATTCCACCTCATCCAAGCTCTCCTCTTCTCTCCTAAAAATTGATAAATAGAGACCTTCTCTTCAATTTTCATCTCTCATTGTGCACTGTTATTATGCTAGAATTGCTTTAGATTTTAATTGCTAGTTTTATGTTTTCATGCTTAAATTACTTATAAATCACATGCTAGGATCAATTTGGTAAATGAATCATAAGCTTCTTTCTTGTATTGCATTTCATTATCATAGTAGCATAATCATTTGAAGAATTTGAGACTAGTTCCTCATACTAGCTCTTAAATCTCTTCTTTTGCTCCCAAATCTTACATTCATAGTTGTATTTTTCATTGGGGATCCACTTCATTTGTGTGTTTGAGAGAGCACACCCACATCCTATCCAAAAAGAGAAAATCAAACAAGCCTCATGGTTGCAACTTTTTTTAGTTCTATCTGATGATATGAGGATACTTTGTTTTGTCTTGCTTTCTTTTATCTCACTTGGATTTTAGATGCTAACCCTCTAATGATTTCTTGTTTGTGAGTGATTGCAGTTGACATTTTTCCTCATACACATTCTGGCACGCTCGGTGGGACCCACATCCCTAAAACCTTTCTAAATTCTTGTCTTCTTCTCTCATTTTTGCCAAACTCCCGGATCGGTGTATGCATTTTACGCAGAGGCATCTGCGTAGACAACAAACTCTAAATTGGCATCTGCGTTGTTCAGCGTCTTTGTCGTTTGGCATCTGCATTACATTGACATTTGCGTTTAATCATCATCTTTGATGAATCCCTATCTCTGTTGAATAGGCGTCTGCGCCTTGTATTGTTGTCTCTGCCTGTGTCATTTCGCTTGAGATTTCTTCAAAACCCTATCTTTTATTTATCAAGTTTATCGTGTTTTCTACTGTTTGCTAGTATTTTAGCACTCTATTTTTTAGTAGAACTTGATTTCATAAACAGTCATAATGCTAAAATTTCATTAAAGGAAAATAAATCTTTAAGAAAACATCAATTTTTGGGTTTTAAGAATCTCAGCATAACTATTTCTAAACAATTTTGCAAACCAAGGAGGAGAAAATAATAACTTTTTGTTGTGTTTCTTGGGCTTGCAGATACATCAGCATTTGTGAAAATAATGTTTCATGTTTCGGCGTCTGCGAAAATGCTAGTTCAGGACAATCATTGATCGACGTCTGCGTTGCACAAATCAACATCTTCGCCTGGTATAACAGTTTCTTGTTTTCTATGTTTTTCTGGTGTATTTCTTGCATTATGTCATTTTTGAGCTTAAATACAGAACCAACATTTGCGCCCTGAATCGACATCTGCGCTCTGACAAACTTTTATTGATCAATTTGCTAAATTTTGAGTGGTTTTGTGATAACGCTTGTCAAAGGCTAAGGTTTTGAAACTACTAATCAGTTTCCTTGCATCACCGTTGGTCAAAGAAATCAATTCGCAAACTACTCATTATTTGTCTTGCAGGTTGCCTCAATTTCAATCAACTAAACAATCGTTCTTGTTAGCATTTTCTAGGCACATAGACTAATTAGATAGATCTCTTTGTCTAATCCGAAGCAAGTGTTAGGGGATTATGCTCTCTTTCCTTTTGGGAAGATCAAAAACCTAGACGCACTTGCTTTGTGTTAAACAAATAAATCTTTGGGAAAGAACAAACTTGTCTTGCATGTTTGGGAGAAAATGACATTGGGTAGGAGAGTATGCTCTTATCCCCCTTGTGGGAAAATCACAAATCTAGATCCCTCTCGTTGCCAATCCATATTTTTCAAATTAAGCCTTTAGTTGGGCCTACCGGTTGATGGAAAAATCTCCCGGGAACAACCCATGTGAGAACGAGGTGTAATCCACACCTCTCTGACTCACGTTAATCAAATTTACTCTTTGGGGTTAAAGCCTCGGGAGTCAATTGGCATTTGAGCTTATACTTGGCTCTCATCTAACTTAAGTGCGACCTCGCAGTCTCAATCACGTTTACATGACCACTTTTGTCAAGACACTCTATGGGGCTATATGCCTGAATTGTGCTTGCGCAGACATAGAGGATATAATCAAATGGAGACACTTACTAAACACTCTATGCATAGAAGCTACCTGATTCACCTCCGAACGATGATTTGTTATAGTGCGAGCGGAGGGAAGAATCTCTCACCAAGATCCCCATCATATGTGTCCCAAGGTATTGTGTTACGAAAGAGATCTTCGTAGCATGACAACAATACCTGGAAAAAGGCAAAAACATGGGCGCCCTTTTGGGGGTGACACTGTTGTGTGAGCTGAAGGACTACCAGGCAATGGGTCTATAATATTTCATTCGAAGCCAATTCCTTAGGTAGATGCGTGCTTGAAGTGTTTGAACAACATTCACAAATCCAAAACACAACGGAATACCCAACAAAAGAAATTTGTCACTTGCTTGTATCCTTCAAGGTTTCTTTGTCCCTTGTCGGATTATTTTCAGACCTATGCATGTTATTTTCTGATTTGATTATGTTGAAATTGGTTCTTTCCATGGAACAAACCTATTGAAAATCAGAAAGAAATCAAGCCTTTGCTAATTCATCAAAACAACATCCTTTTGCAGATTACCATGAACTCCAATTTTTAGAATTCGGTCTTTTATGAGATATGTCCTAAAACCTCTGACTATTCATCCAAAATTAGATCTATTTATAGGACATGACCGATTCCAAGAAGCATAAGAAGGTAAAAAATTTGTTACCATATATGCAAAGAGAACAGAAGAATACAACCTGAGAGGCTAACAAGTACCAACACATAGTCAATTCCATCAAGCAAGAAACCCATAAATGAGAACAATTTGACAAAGTGATATACAACAACAAGGTTGCTCGCTTTATGGGAAAATATCGTCTAAACACTGCTTTTTCAAATTTGAGCAATATGACTAGCTAGTTTACCACAACAAACGAACATTCCTCCTCTTCTTAAGCTCACTTTGCTTTCATTTTTAGGACCTCCCTTAGGTTGTCATATTTAGAAGCACATCACACACTCACCCTAGCATAATCATGCATAATCCAATCCAATCCTAGTCAACCTAGCATCATCTTAATCATCATCCACAACGATCTTAATCACATCCTTCACTTGGTACTGCGTCCCCTTTTGAGTTGCTTAAAACCTACATCTTAATCAAACCCTCATCCTTAAGTGTCCTTTACTAAGCATTGTTTAGGATAATCCCCTTTGTCTTTGCAACCTCATCACCTTGATCAAAAGGTTGGTTCGCATTGAGAGAGAATCCCGTCTGCCAAAGACCACAAGTCTGTCTTAGGTAGACAGTCACATCCACTTGATCTTACACTAGGGAAAGCAACCTTAATCCTTGCATACATCAAGTTATCCTTAATCTGTAGGATCATATTCATCATCCTAGATGCATCCTAGTCCTAGCACCATCATCCTTAGCTTCCTAGGCACATCCTTGCATTACATCTTGCATCTCATATCCCCTTAAGGTAGTCATTTCATGCCACCTATCACACGAGCCACTAAGACGAGGAAGAACATGGACCGTAATCTTGTCGCTTGTTCATCTAATCCTGCAATTGACAACACTAACACCATGGTTACTTATGTGCCTCAGCTCAATGAACAAATTGAGCACATATGGGTAGATACTAATGAGACTCCTACCATGAGTACCATAGAAACATTTATCAATCATCCATGACATGTCCACATGGTGAACGTCATGAATGAACGTAACAATAATCAGATACTCTTGGACATTCAGCAACAAGGACTTCAACTCCCGCCTTGGATTATACCCACACTTGTGACATGACTTATGACACTTCCAGGGAATGTCCTCATCCCACTAGAAAAGAAGTTTTTGATCCACTTCAACGAGTCCTACAGGTGGGAACTCTTATCGCACAAGTAGTCCAAACTTCCATCCCACCCTTCGTCACACACACGACACCTTTACCTACCACAAGAGCCCCGACTCCTGATCCAACATTGGCAACACAAATAATTCCCCCTATCACTACGCGGGCACCTCCTCCATCCACAGCCACTCCACTTTCACAAGCATTTCTGACATTCATAGCACAATTTCCACCACCACCGGTCAGCACGCAACAAACCACCATTCCACCCATCCCTACTCAGCCCAGTCAAAGTGCAACAAACAGTTTGCAACATTAAAGCACCCAAGTCTTCATGCCTATTCTTCCTTTCTTCACCACATGCATGCCACCAACCAACACCTATAACCAACCCTTATTTCCACAAGGGTCCACTTTCCCCACTCCACTAGCAATGCAATCACAACGTATGCCAGAAGTTTTTCCGCAAATGCAAACCAATCCAAATCCTCCAATGCAACAATCATCTACCAATCCCTTCATCATACCCCAAATTCCCATCCAACCTATCCAACAGCAACAACCAATCCAATAACAAAAACAACCAATCCAACAACAAAAACAAACAATCCAGCAATAGCAACAACCAATCCAGCAACTACAACAACCAATCCAACAACATCAATAACCAATCCAACAACAACAACAACCAATCTAGCAACAACAACAACCAATCCAACAGCAGCAATAACCTATTCAGCAGCAACAATCCATCTAGCAACCATCCCAACAACAACAACTGCAGCAAAAAATTACCAACCCATTCACATCCCAAGCACAACAACAACAAATCAACCCCTTCGCAGCTGCGCAACCCACCATCCAAGCTACACAACAGCCGCAACCACAAACACAAGGGAAAATCCCTTCATGGCACAACCACTGCAATAGTTTTCTAATCCTTTCATCCAACCCATGCAACAACAACAAAGTCATGTCGCCAACTACCTAGCCATGCCATCTTTCACTGCATCACAAACTATTCTACCTCCACAACAATTCAATGTTCCCAATAAGACCAATTACCTTGCTACGGCCACTAGGGGCATTCTGCAGCAAAAAACCTATCCCCTACCCTATGCAGGTGCGTAATAGGCTCAACCCACTTATCCAACGCCTCAACAAATACAAGCATACTTCCAGCAGTTGCAACAACCTTATCAAGCGCCGCCACCTCCTCCACTGCAATATTCCCCTCAGCTGCAGCTTCCACCACAACAGCCCATATATGTTGAACAACACCCATCATATCAAACACCACAATATGCCCCATAGAATCCCCCATATTCACCATTTGATCCATATCAGGTTCAGGGAACCAATGCAATCAGGGTTAATAATCCTCCCCACAAATCAATCATGAATGTGAGGAAATGAAGAATGCTCTCAAAGAGATAAAAGCAAGGACCAAGGCTAAAACATTCAAGTTTGAAGAGGTGTGTCCTTACCCGTTTGATCGATCTATCACTATAATACCCTTCCCCAAGCACTTTGAGATACCCAAATTTGATAAATATTAGGAGAAGGGAGATCCTGTGAGTCACGTGAAAGAATTTGACATGTCATATCAGGAAGTGGCCTATAGTGATAACTTCCTCATGAGACTATTCCCCAAGAGTTTAGGAGGGATCGCTCTTGAATGGTTCTACAAAATCCTTTATGGCGCATTATCTACTTTCATTGAACTATCTAAATATTTTGTGGCCCAATACGCACATAATGTCAAAAATGAACTCTCACTCCTTGATCTAAGCAATTCCAAACAAAAGGGAGGAGAGAGCTTGACCGATTACCTTCAGCGCTGGCAAGGGCTCACTACAAGGTTGTCCTATCAACCCCCTAAGCAACATCTTATCAAAATCTTCATTAACAACCTCCATCCGAAGCTCGCCTATCACATGCGCATGAATTGCATACAAACTTATCAAGACATCAAAATTAAAGGCATGGATCTCAAGCAAGGTCTCATAGAAGATGGCGCCATCAAGCACTACAGAGAATCCCAGCTTGACAAACATAATAATGATCGATCACGGTACTGGAACAAGAACAAGAATGCAGTAACTAACGGAGCCACTGACACAAAACACATTCAGGTTGTGGTAGTCGGTCCTAATGCACCTAGCCAAACTTATCAGCAAGCACCGCCAGTGTACCCTCAACCTCCTCCCATGTATCAACAACCCACTCCCACGTATCCCCAATTGACTTACCAGCAAAACAAGCACCCTCAAGGCACGACTATCTATCCCCCTCCAGGGACATCATATCAACCCAACTACCAAGGTCTTATGAACCAAAAAGATGCTATATCAGTCCCACATGGACAACAAAGGCCTCGCACTTTGAATGCACCACAATGCACATTTACCCCTTTGGGTAAACCCATATATGTCATCTTCCATAGAATAGTCCAAGCTAACCAAGTCATGTATCCAAAAATGCAGCCATTTGATGACTCAACACCTAAGCCTGCCTAGTATAAAGACAATGAGTACTGTGAATACCACCGTGTTAAGGGACACACCACCCTCAAATGCATGAAGCTAAAACATTACATCCAGGATCTCATCAACTGCAAAGAGATTGAAGTGGACTCTCCTGCCCAACCATCACCAAACGCGGGCCTTAAAATCTATCAAAATGTATTTCTTGAACACACCTCAGGTAAAGGCCCAGGCAATCCTACTAAATCCTCCGATTAGGGGAAGGGTAAACAAGGAGAAAATGCCAACATAAAATATTATACAAATGCATTTATCAACTACGATAATCTCATCGGTTTCATATCCCAAGTCTAGTCCTCCGTTAATGTCATCCATGTCAAGGGTACCGATAACTAATGCGCAGTCACCACTCGTAGAGGCAGAATAATAGTTGCAGTTTCCAGTACCACACCATCTTCTGGTACCCAATACAACATTTTGGAACACCTAGGGAATACTCTTGCCCAAATTTCCATCCTGGATCTCCTCCACACTTCACCCACCTATCAAGAGATCCTCAATAAATCCCTACAAGAATATCGTGTTCCCAGCGACATCAACCTCACTGAATTCCAGAACCTTGTTGGACACCTGTCTGCATCTTGTGGGGTCTCCTTTAAAGCAACAGACGTACCCTCAGAAGAAGCCGATCATAATCTCCCACTCCATAATGTTGTCATGGTTAAATATTTTGCCATCAAAAGAGTCATGATAATGGTTCGACCCTAAATCTGTGTACTCTAAAATTCATAAAATAGTTGGGTTGCACTGAAGTTGATATAACAAATGAGGTCATAACAATTAAAGCCTATGACAATCTGGAGCGTACTTCTGAAGGCACCATATCATTAACCATCCAAGTGGGCCCTGTTATCCAGGATATAATATGTCATGTTGTTGATCTTGACCTTCCCTTCAACATCCTCCTTGGACGCCCATGGATTCATTCTATGTAAGTCGTCCCCTTCACCTACCATCAGTGCATCAAATTCCCATATAATGGCACTGAGATCACCATTCGTGCAGATCCCAAGCCCTTCGCATAATACAATGCGTTGGAAACCTCATTCCCACATTCCAATCACTGTCCCGGGATCGACATCGGCACCTCTATTGCTAGTTCATCTTGAACCCATTCAGACCCAGAAACAATCCTCTCTTCCACCCTTTCCATGGTCAAGATCAACAACAAAGGTTGTGGCGAGTATATCTTATCTGATGCCTTCGCAGTTGGAGCACTACCAATTGATCCACACACTCAAGGTCGCCAACCTAATCCAAGCAAGATAGAATTGAAAAAAACCAAGCCGCTACAATTGGGTCCTACCACTTTTATCTCAAATGGTACTTTGAATAGCCAGGAAATGACACCAAACATCAACCAATGGCTCTATAAGGATCCACCACCCAAGGACACAAGTCACCTCAATTACTTCAATGGTAAGTACCCTGCAACTCACAAGTTGGTGACAGAAAAATGGAACTACCAACGAGGTGGCCTTGGTTATGAAGGGCTAGGAATGAAAAATCCTATTGTACCTACCTGATGAGAAAAGCACCTAGGCCTTGGCATGGACTCTGACACGAATGGGGGAACCAACGAAAACATATATGCCTCTTATCCTTCCCTAGGCGAAATCGCTAACATCGAAGATGTCCCAGAAGAGAAAGTTGTGAGATCCTATGACGATGAAACCTTCCTGGGCAATTATGTCCTATGCCAACTTTCCATTCTCTTCATTGACCTTCCCCTCTACCATCCTGAACTCATAGACCGGGACAAACCAAGTGTCATGCACGTTGACAAGTTCCAAAGTGAGCACACGCTCCTAAGCTTTATGGGAGCAATTGAACAAAGCAATGACTGGGGGAAAGACTTAGCATATGTCTACAAACTAGACCCAAAGGCATACTTTGGGGAAGAGAACTTCAGCCACAAAAATGAAGAAGAAAACAAAAATAAAAAAGTAAAAAATTGATCCTTAGCGAAAACCCCTCTAGGGCGCTATCTGATCATAAAAAGGTAAAAACAAAGGGCGTATCCGTAGGAAAAAAACTCCCTGAGGTGCCAGAGGATGAAGACTCTCCTCTTCCTCTAATCCATGATTACAGGCCTGAACAGTCATCGATTCTCATTGAAGTAACAAAACCTGTCAACCTGGGCACTAAACAGAATCATGCCATCACATACATAGCAACATCTCTGACTGAAGCAAAAGAAAGCAATCTTGTCACTTTATTGAAGGAATCCATAAATAAGTTTGCATGGTCTTACTCCCACATGCCAGGATTAGACCCCAACTTGGTGGTTCACCATCTTGCAGTGGACCCAAACATCAAACCTGTCAAACAAAAGCTCAAAAAGATGCACCCTAAAGTGGCACTACTTGTCAAAGCAGAGCTAGAGAAGTTACTCCAAGCCAAGATCATCCATGTCATTGACTACTCTGACTGGATTTCTAACAAGGTGCCAGTGTCTAAACCTGATAAATCAATCAGGGTATGTATAGACTTTCAAGATCTCAACAAGGCATTTCCCAAGGACGATTTCCCACTACCAAACATAGACATGACCGTGGATCTCACAACATGACATGAGATGTTGTCACTCATGGATGGATTTTTTGGATATAATTAGATCTGTATTGTAGAAGAAGATCAACGTAAGACAACATTCACAACCCCCTAGGGCACCTTCTTCTATAATATGATGCCATTTGGCTTGAAGAACATTGGGGCAACCTATCAAAGGGCCATGACTTTCATTTTTCATGACATGATTCACAAGATTCTTGAAGACTATGTAGATGATATCTTGGAAAAATCAGTAAAAAGGGAAGATCACCTAGACATTTTGGAATGCATCTTTGACATGATTGGACACTACTGCCTAATGCTCAACCCTAAAAAGTGTGTCTTCAGGGTCACGTCAGGAAAACTTCTTGGGTTCATTATATCCAGACAAGGCATTGAAACAGATCCAAAGAAGGTACAAGCTATCATAGAAATGCCTCCACCAAAAACACTCTGACAATTGCACAGCCTCCAAGGAAAGCTACAATCCGTGCACCATTTTATCTCTTAGTTAGCAGACAAGTGAAAACCGTTCACTCATCTCCTGGGAAAAGATAACACTTTCAAATGGGATCCTCAGTGTCAGAAGAGTTTTGACAAGATCAAAGAATACTTGGCTGATCCACCCATCTTGGTACCACCTGTACCTGATCGACCACTCATCCTGTATATTTCTACTACTACAACAACCCTGGGGGCACTCCTTGCTCAGTTGGACGATGAAGGCAAAGAAAGAGCTATTTATTACATTAGTCAAACCTTAGTGGGTTATGGGCTCAATTATTCTCCTATGGAAAAGGCATGTCTGGCAGTGGTCTTAGCCACTCATAAACTTCGCCACTATATGCTTAGTCATACAACCAAGATCATTTCAAAAGTGGATCCTCTCAAGTACCTACTCTCCAAGACTACTCTCACAGGACGAATGGCAAAATGGGTTATGTTGTTAAGTGAGTTTGATATTCAATATGTAGATAGAAAATCCATTAAAGGGCAAGTCATCGTCGATTAGCTAGCAAAAGCCCCGTTGGTGGATGCCTATCACCTAATCACATAATTTCTAGATGAGCATTTATGCATGATAGAAGAGAAACCTACTTGGAAACTCTACTTTGATGGGTCCTACACAACTCATGGTGTAGGGATAGGAATACTTTTCGTCACACCTCAAGGTGACTACATCCCTATGTCATTCAAATTGGGATTTCCCTACATGAACAACATTGCAGAATATGAGGCACTAATCACAGGGATTCACATGGCTATAGAATGGAACATCACTGATATACATGTCTTTGGTGATTCCCAACTCATCATCAAATAGTTTCTAGATGAGTATCAGACCAAAGATGACAAATTGATGCCATATAACTAGATGGTTGAGAAGATGAAAGAATTTCCTCCACTTGCAGATAACACAAGTACCACGCTTGCAGAGCAAGGTTGCTGATGCAATGGCCACAATTGGTTCCCTTTTAGAGATTCCTCATGAGTCTATGCAATACGAATTCTTAGTTGAGAAACTTCATGCTCCCTTTTATCAGAACGATGAATCGAAACACGTATGTGTCTTGGTTGGTCCCCAGTCCCCGTGGTACCACAATATCTAGGCTTACCTACAAAATGGTATCATATCCCCTCATCTCACTGCAACCCAACGCCAAAAATTTATTCCTGGAGCTTCCCGCTACACCCTCGTAGCCAACACCCTTTATCATCGAGGCTATCACAACGTGCTCTCTAGATGTCTAGATGAAAATGAAGCTGCCCAGGCTCTACAAGATGTACATGCTAGAATCTGTGGTGCCTACACGAGTGGCATGGTCCTAGCCAAGCAACTTCTACGTATAGGGTACTATCGGCCTACAATGGAACATGATGCTTGTGATTTCGTCAAGAAGTGTCTACCTTGCCAACATCATGCTAATCTGATCCATGCTCCTGCACATGACCTCAGACCTATTGCACTTCCTTGGCCCTTCTCTTGTTGGAGTTTTGACCTTGTGGGTAAGATTCCTCCCCTTTCTTCTAAAGGCCACAAATACATAATCACAACAACGAAGTACTTTACAAAGTGGGTCGAAGTAATTCCATTCACCCTCACTATAGGTGTCTAGATCTCAAAATTCATCCTCTACCACATTGTCTATCGCTTTAGCATACCCTCCACTATCTTCATAGATCACGGGACACCATTTGAAAATCAACATGTCAGTGATTTGTGTGCTCGCCTTCATATCCATCATCGTTTCTCCACTCCATATTTTCCTCAAGGTAACGGCCAAGCTGAGGCAACTAATAAAACCCTCCTCAAAATCCTCAAGAAATTTGTCAATGATATTGGCCTTGATTGGCATCTCCAGATCAACCCCACTCTCTGGGCATATCACACTTCCTACCCTACTCCTACAGGCACTACTCCATATTCTCTAGTCTACGGTGCTGAAGCTGTCTTACCAATTGAGGTCGAACTACCATCCCTCCAAGTATCACTGAGAGGCCTGGTTGATGATGAAGATTACAGAGTAGCATGACTCACACAGCTTGATCTACTAGATGAAAAGCGCCAGCAAGCCTATGATCACCTGATTGTCTATCAAAATAGACTCAAGTGGAACTATAACAAGAAGGTCCACCCACACCATTTCTAGGTGGGGGACCTTGTGCTAAAGTAAAATTAGAAAGTGGGTACTGATCGAGAAAAGAAAGGTAAGTTTGAAGTCACCTGGCAAGGTCCCTATGTTGTCACTGCATGCTTTGGTTCTAGGGCATATCAAATCTCCACTTCTAAAGGAGAACCCTTGAAAGATCCTATCAACATCATTCCTCTCAGGTGCTTCTATGTCTGATGGCTGGTTGTTTATTCCAGCTATATGAGAAAACCCATAAAAAGTATAAAAGTCCTGAAGAAAGCACAAAAACAATGCAAAATAGTCCTGAAAAAATCTATAAAAAAAAGCATAATAGGAAGCTAAAAAAATGGTTGTCTCAGTGAAAACCTAGCAAACAGGCACTTGGACAACATCAAAAACATCAAAAAAATCAAAAAGAAAAAGAAAGAATAAAGAGAAAAATTTCATCCAATGGTGAAAACTTGGCAATCAGGCGCCTTGGACAAGTATGGGTGATGAAAACCTGGAAATAGGCATCACACATAGTGGATCGATCCATTATCTATCAAAATCTCACCCCCCTCCATTGCCATCATCACATCTCCATGAACCTCAGCATTTCCCCTATTCCCTGGGTGTTCCAACACTATCGCACGCATCAAACAACAAGATCCAATCAAATCTCGGCAGCAACCTTTGTACATAAATTGCTTGTAATTATTCGCTTGTAATTAATCGTTTGGTTTGGTCCTTGTATATTCATGACATGTCCAGTCTTCTCGCCATCGCACTAACATCCCAAGTCGTTGTCATGCTAACATTCCCTGCCTGGTCCTTCATATTCCTCCTAGCTAGTTCATGAGTTGATTGTGACACACACCAAAAATATGGGTCCCATCTCATCCGTTGCATCCGTCGCATCCATTGCATCTGGTGTTTTTCTTTATGTTATTTTAGGTTCATTATTGCATTAGGTTCATCATTAGATTGCATTGATCATCATTTGATTGCATTAAGTTCTTCATTTAATTGCATAGTTAAAATCATTTTAGGATCTTGCATAATTAATTCATCTTAGATTCATTGTTATAATCTTGCATTGTCAACCCATTATTTAGATTCATTTTACATCTTGCATTGTTAAATCATTTTGATCCATTTTAGTCTTGCATTGTTAAGATTCATTTAGATTCATTATGTACCTTAGATTCATCTTGCATCCATATTCATATTCATTAAACATCAACATATACATTGCATACATCATAAAATCACATCACATCCTGCATCCACACACATCAATACACCATATAAGCATCATCCACCCTGCATCAGTCATACATCATATATACATAAGCATAAAACCATCCTGCATACACAATTTGTCATACATATGCGTCACATCCTGCAAGCATCAAATGTCAGTAATCATATAAGCATATGCATCATAACATCATATAGATCAAGGCATAGAATCACATCAAATCATAGAGTCCTCATCGATCATCATATATATATATATATAATGTCCATAAATACAATGTTTGTCATCTATAAAATACATAAGCCGTGCACCGAGGTGTTGATATACATGTACATCTCAAAATGCAAAAATGTGTGTCACATAATCCTCTAATGAATCATGTAGGTGGTTGTGATGATCCACCTCCCTTCCCTGGTGGTGGACATGGTGGCATCCCTACAGATCCCTGAGACTGCGATGCCCGCCTTGTACTCTGTGACCACAATCTCTTAGTGAACGCCTGTCTCTGTTCGTCGGGAACTAAGTCATAATATAACGCCTGATAGTGGGCTACCTCTCTGCCTTCCCTAGTTGCGTCCCTATGAGCAGAAAAATCCTCTTCCACTACCTGTCCCATATCTCGCTCAGTCCTATAAGCCTCGACCCTCCTCTATGTCGTATCCCTCTTTGAGGTCAATGCAATGATCTTCTCTATGGCTTGATCGATCTACTCTGTAAGGGTAACCAACTGACCTGTCAACGTCCCTATCTCAGTCCATAGCTTTGCAGCATCCTGAGTCACATCAACCATAGAGAACTCTCCTGAGTCAACTATGCCTTGTAAGGTTTCAAGTGCACCCTCTGCCCTGTCTGCCTGAGTTGTCTCTGTAGCTAGTAGCCCCTATACATGGGTCATCTCAGTCTGTAGGCTGGCCTCTGATACCTCCACCATCCCCAGCAACCCCCGTAGTCTCGCACACTCAGTCTGTAAACTGTCTCGCTCTGCGATGACAATATCATGTGTATCCTGTGCAACGTATCCTGCTGGTGGCTCATGTGGCCCCTATGGTACCTGTACCTATGCTGGCACCTGAGGTGCCTGTACCTATCCCTGCGCTGGCACCTAAGGTTCCTGTACCTATCCCTGCGCTGGCACCTAAGGTGCCTAGTCCTGTGCATCCCCTGGTGGCCCCTGATCCTGTCCTCTCTCTGCCTGTGCCTCTATCCGCAAACAAACCTATCTTTGTTGTGGTCTCCTCCTCTGCCCTGCTGCTGAGGTCTTAGGGGCATCTACTACAGCTGTCCCATCATCCACCTCCATGTCTCTTGTCGGATTCTCTTGGGCCGCTACTTGCACTGGATTTGTGAGCCGTAAGGGTGTGTGCGTGGCCCACCATGTCGCATACTCTGCAGTCATACCTACATCAATGACATCTGGCCTAGCCACGAAGTCTATCCTTGCCATGGTCCTCCAGGCTATCCTCATTGTGAGAGAGTCAGTGTATCTCCCCCACACGCCCACCTCCCTAGTGACATGCATATTTAAATCATCCTTTGCCACCACCCCCTGCTGTAGTCTGAACTGTCTCATGACCCTAGATGGTATGTATCTCTCTATTTGGAAGATGGTCCTCCTCAGTAGAAAACAATTCGTTTGTACATAAGAAAGGTATAGGAAATCCTCAAAGTTATCCTCCACTCCCGCCTCCCAATCCGTAGCTCCCCACGGCTCGCAGATTTCGTATGGAGTCCAACAGAAAACTTGGATCTCGTCTAATAGCCGTCGCCAATATCCAGTCTGACCAATGGAGGTATATCTCAATGGAAGCCTATACCTACATGCATATGGCTCTCTTGGATACTGAGCCTCTCAAACTCTCATCGGTCAGAACACTGCGATGTGCTCCCACGCCCATACTAACAACAGAGTAACTCCAGTCCCCATGTTGTGCACCCCACGGTACGCAGCCATGTGTAGATCATGGTATAAGTGTCCCAGGATGACATACCCCCAACAGTAGGTCATCCCCTCCTTGAGCATGCCTGCTAATACTCGCGATCACCCCATACCAAAACCATGACCAACCAAATTTGCTAGCATCCGACCACCAATCAGTCCTGCCAAGAATAGGGCTATCTGCCTCAGTCTCCTGTCAACCGCTAGTTGTCAGGGCATCCAGGTCCTATACGTCGGGATCCTCCTCATAGGCCTCCTAAATACAATCTCCATGTAGTGGTCGCTGTCCTCTATCCTGTACTATGGTACCGACCCTCAAATCGGTATCCGTAGAATCAACCACACATCCTCGAGAGTGATAGTGGCCTCTCCAGTCGGCAGATGAAATGTGGTAGTATCACTGTGTCACCACTCGATCAAAGTGGTCATCATCCTGTTATGCACCCGTAGCCTAGGCCAATGGGGCACATAATCCAACCCAACCACTGCTAGCAATCCTTAGTTTGCCTCTATAAGCTGGGCCTCCAACTCCATGGTCGGCGGCCAATGCTCCCGATATCCCAATGGTGTGAACTGCTCCTACAGAATTTAGAATCCACTATGTCAGCCAATATTTCTTCTATTCCTAGCCTAACCCCTCCCAAAATGGGGCATCTTGTCTCTAGGTCCTTTGTCGACCCATCCCCGACCCCACTAGGTCCCTCTATTTCCCTTCCCCTCGGTGTCTGTCCCTTTGGGCCCAGACGCCGGTTCAGCCGGAAACATCGGTTCTTACACTAGCGTCTCCACCTATTTCCCCCCAGACCGTCATCTTCGAAGACGTCGATTCAGCATCGACGTCTTCAGAGACGCAGGTTCGGGGATTAGCGGCTGCGAAGACATCGATCTGGGGATCGACATCTTCACAGACACTAGTTCAGGAACTGGCGTCTCTGGTCCAAAACCTAATCTACCCGCATTAAATGCCCCCTAACCCACCCAGAAAGCGTTAAAAACTTTGACAAAAGTAAACACAAGATAAATGTTGAGTCACTCACCGGTAATGGTCACTCTGCGGGTCTCCCGTGTGTGTGAACGCGCTCTCCCAACTACCCCAACATCCTCTCATCAGCCATGTTTTCTCTCCAGAGCTCTCATTTTGCCTAATCACTATTCATAAATGACCTTCTTTAAGCCCCCCATCCCCTCTTATAGCCCCCCATTTTCCCCAAAAAATTTCCCCACCCGTTTTCTTCTCCCGAGTGTATATTTTTGCATTATTAGTCCTATTGTACAGCCTAAATGCGTCAAAAATTCTAAAAAATATTTAAAATTTGCAAAAATCCTAAAAAAATCAAAACTTCTAAAAAAATTCAAAAAAATCAAATGTTCTCATAAATATTGCAATAAACCCTTGTTTCTTCCCACATCGCTTAGTTTTTCAATTTTTAGTGATGTTTTGACTCTTGCGACTGTGATCATGTTTTTCAACAAATCAATTCTGCGACCAATTATCCTTGCTCCTCATTCTATTCACGGCTTTTTCTAGCGAATATCTCTTAATCACATCAAATCCAATCTTTGCTCGTCAGAATGCATCCTTTCAGCATCGGCTTATCAAATCCTTCATCACACCAATCATGTTCATGGCAAGAACTTTGGACTGAATGACTGCTTGGTCATGAGGCCTTCTTTATTGATTTTATCTTTTGTGTCAGTTTAAACCTACTCACCACTACCTCGATCTGCTATATCTTGGTGCATTGTGATTGGTGGCTACTGATACATGCGTCTTTTGCAGTGTGCTTTTGTTTGAGCGTCTAGTCCATGTAAAGGAATTCTGTCATCTGTGTTTTCTAACACCTCATGCATACCTCCTCTTGCAATATCAAAATCGAATGTGCTCTCCATATTTTTCACACAAATGGATCCCCAAAGCTCATTAGCTGCATTTAATTTCATCCTTGCATTTGCATTCTTAGTTGCATTTCAGAAGGCTTCTATTTATTCCCTCCTATCTCTTCCTCCAGCCTGTTGCATCCTTTTTCGAGAAAATCCCACAACATCGTATTTGTTGTGTTCTTTTCTCGAGGGGGCACAACCCTATATCATCGTTGCTTTGGCACGACTCCTAGAAACCCTCTTCCTCTAGGGCAACTTATTTTCTTGTCTTTGATGTAACGTCATTTGCGACGCCACGTCAAAGAGGGACAAAATATAAACATCCAAAAATATTAATATTAAATTCCCTCTTATTCATCTAACTATTTAATTCAATCAATTAAATAGTTTTATAGTTGCTAGTTATCAATGATCAAATACTATCCTAATGTATTTTATTTAAATACATTTGCCTCACAAAATCCTCTTTTTAATAAATTTATATTTATTAAAATTCCTTCATATCCCTAATTCTTTTAAACTATGATTTATTCAAATCTAATTTGAATTATAATCTAAACCCTAGCTAGAAACCTATTAATCCAACCTAGAGACCTACCCTAAGCCTACCTTATTCCTACTCTACTCCCATCACCTCACTTCCTAAGCATATTTCTCTACCTAACTGTCCTCTGATCATACTTAAAGAGTGATTCCTAACCTTTTTAAGGCTAATGGAATGCTCACCCACATGTGAGAATTCTCTCCAAAATGGGCACCCATTCCTCTTTAAGGCTATTTACTCCTTTGTCCCCAACTTGGAATTCTTGAGCCACCCAATATTTATTGCTATATTTGACTCAAAATTAACCATCCCTTCAAGCCTATGTGTCCCTTATGTGGCTCTTATGTGGATGCCACATAGATGCTGCCTCATCCAAGCTCTCCTCTTCTCTCCCAAAAATCTATAAATACAGGCCTTCTCCTCTTCAATTTTCATCTCTCATTGTGCATTGTTATTATGCTAGAATTGTTTTATATTTTCATTGCTAGTTTCATGTTTTCATGCTTAAATTACTTATAAATCACATGCTAGGATCAATTTGGTAAATGAATCATAAGCTTCTTTCTTGTATTGCATTTCATTATCATAGTAGCATAATCATTTGAAGAATTTGAGACTAGTTCCTCATACTAGCTCTTAAATCTCTTCTTTTGCTCCCAAATCTTGCATTCATAGTTGCATTTTGCATTGGGGATCCACTTCATTTGTGTGTTTGAGAGAGCACACCCACATCCAATCCAAAAAGAGAAAATCAAACAAGCCTCATGGGTGCAACTTGTTTTAGCTCTATCCGATGATATGAGGATACTTTGTTTTGTCTTGCTTGCTTTTATCTCACTTGAATTTTAGATGGTAACCCTCTAATGATTTCTTGTTTGTGAGTGATTGCAGGTTGACATTTTTCCTCATACACATTCCAGATCTCCACTCCATCAGAGCAGGCACTTGGAGTTATGATACATGTTATGTTACTGGTGTTGTTGATGTCCTGGGTTTACAGTTGGTTCTGAGATAGAAGAGATATCATGTGTTTCTTATGGGATCCTAGCGGAGGTTTTAGTAAGATACTTGATTGCTTGAGGACAAGCAATTTCAGGGAGGGGGGACTATGATGTCCCCAAATTAGTAGGTTCCGAGAGCCTGATTATGGTCAGCTCATCAGCGTGACCCTCGTGAGTTGACAGTGTGTTTTGAGGGTCTCAGTGGAAGGATTTTCCATTTTTAGCAAATCTGGACTTACTATCTATAGTAAGTTAGTTTGGGCCAGTCACTATTTCTGGCAGTGCAATAGAAGACCATGTTGATCAGTCGTGCCGACAGTGGATACAAGAATTGTCACATGAGTTATATTTGATAATTAATTGTTATTAATTAATGAATTTATGTTGGTAATTAATAATAAAAGCCATATCATTATAATAATAATACTTTATTATTATTATTATGTTTTAGAAGTTGCTATCCTAGAGATAGGTTAACTGATGAAGGTTTTTAGAAACTATGGCTACCAAAGAATAAATAGGGATTCATTTGTGAAGTTGAGCATTGAATATATTTTATATAGAATTGGCATTGGGAATTGTTTCTGGTATTCTGAAATTTTGTGCCCTTGCTGAAGGATAAGGGTCAAATTAGTTTCTCGAAGACTGATTCTTCTTGAGCTAATCATCAATCGATTGCTATTGTATAATCGATTGCATTTTTCCTACATGTTTTTGTATATGAGGAAGCTCTAAATTCTGGAAACATAAGAGTGTTGAATTGAAACCTACATAAGAGGTTGATCTTGTTACAAGCAAAGAGAGAGATTGATAGCTGGGTGTAGACATCTCTGCAACATATGGTGTTCTTTCATCATACGTTACGAATTGCACCCAGCATATTGATGACAGCTGGTTGAGTGTGGTGTCAACCCATGCTCTACTCTACAACCCACATTTTTCCTTAAGCCAGTCGCGCGAAGACTAGTAGCTGCCGCGGGTGGTAAAGAAGGTGGATCGCGACATCATCTTCTAGCAGCAGCATGAGTATTACCAGCTGGTGGCGCTTCATCTCTGCTGTCTGCAAAGTCGTAATATAGCCACGTGCAAGGGAAGAGACAACTTCCAGCATCCACGTATTTCCATCAGACATGGGGAAAATTGTAGACTATAAGCCAGGTGCTTTTCTTATGTATTGAGTTGTCAAAACACAATAAATTTAATCTTCTAATGAAAGGTTATGATCTTAGAATTAGTTGTTTGATTTTATGTGCACAATAAATATATATTTGCTTGGAATTTAAATACAAACAACACATTTCTAATTTCACTTCTATTTGAATAGAAAATTATCTTAGAAGCCTTGAGTCAGTACCGAACAGGCTCATTACAATGGCCAACTCAGTTGGTTTATCTTGATTGAGTCATATTATTTTATTCTGGATATGTATTGGAGGTTGATTTTAGATGTTTTCGTGGATCTTATTGTGTCATGTGAATATTTTTATTGAGTTATTTGTAAAAGATAATGTTTTTAGGATGATTGGTTAACATGTTACATTGTTTATCTACATGTTACATTTGATGCCAACTTTGGAGGATGTGTTTCTACTTGCAGTTCATTTGGAATGAATTAGGAAGATGTATTATGATGCATTTGGATTCCCTTAAACTCCTGCAGTGGACCTCATTTACCTAAGTTGCTTATGGTGTCCAACTTAATTTGAATTATGTATATTTTGTCTATGGTCGACCTAGTAGTGGGTTTTGGTGAATAAGTGTGTGTGTGTGTGTGTGTGTGTGTGTGAGAGAGAGAGAGAGAGAGAGAGAGAGAGAGAGAGGTGTGTGTGTGTGTGTGTGTGTGTGTGTGTGTGAGAGAGAGAGAGAGAGAGAGAGAGAGTTGAACTGTGGAATGCGTTGGAACCCTAAATTTCTAAGAATAAAAAAACTTTGAAAATTTTGCAAATAGCTAATATCCAAGACATTATGCACATGTCGTCACCAATCTTTTGTTCTTGTCAACTGAGAAGAGAGATTTACTTGGGTTGGAATTACTAAAGTTTTCTTTGCTGATGATATTGACTTGAGAAGAATGGTTTATATGATGTAACTAGCAAGACAAATATGTACAATGTCAATGAGATATTGGTTTTATGTAGAATCAATGATGCACTTTGATTGGGTCAAATTGACAGATATCTAAAACAACCCTTTGATGATAAAGATTATGTCATTACCGGTGATGCTTTTGTCAGTGGAATTCACACTCCAAATCATTCTCAAATCATTCTTAGTATCACTTTGAAAAGAATCAATGGCTAGTTGTTCAGAAACAAAAATAATAAAAGTCTGGGTGCTATTATATTTAATAAAGGAAATATTAAATTCATACCTAAAGCTGGTGATCCCGAAGATATCTATAGCTGGAGGCTCATCACCTTGCTGAATGTTTCTTACAAGATCATTGCGAAGGCTTTAGCTCTTAAGATCAGACATCTCCTCCCTATGATTGTCCGTCTAGAGCAAACTGGTTTCATTAAGTCCAGATATATCCTTGACAACATTATTGTTGTTTCGGAAGGAATGGAATGGGCTCGTCACTCCAAACAAAGCATGTTGTTTCTCAAAATTGATTTTGCTAAAGCTTATGATCGCATTGAATGGCCTTTCATTCTTGCCATGCTGCAAGCTATTGGTTTTGGTCCCAATTTTGTGCAGTCCGTGGAAATTCTTTTTGGTGATGCCACTTCTTGTATCTCTATCAATGGCTCCCAGTGCGACACCTTTGGGCTTTTTAGGTCCATTCGCCAGGGTTGTCCGCTAGCTCCTACACTGTACGTGCTTGTTGCTGAAGGCTTTGGTTATCTACTTGCCCACTATGTTTCCTTTGGGTTAGTGTGAGACATCTCTCTTCTCGATTCTTCACAGCTTGTCAATGGGAACTTTGCTAATGATTCCTTCCTCACTCTCCTCGAGGATGAGGAAAATGTCTCTAACACCTTGCAAATGCTTGGATACCTTTTTTCAAGCCTCTGGGTCTGCTATTCAATAGCATAAGATTCTCTGCTATAGACAATCTTTTCTTCCAGCACCTCCTTTGCTGGCTAATTTTGATTAGGAAGTGAGTTCAGCATGGGGAAGTTTTCCGCTTCCTGGGAATTCCCTTTGCTTTTCAAGGCTCCTCTGTGGATTTATGGAATTCCGTGGTTGCTAAAATTGAAAATAAGTTACAATATTGGATTTCTAAACCTCTCTCTCTTGTGGGGAAATTTCAGCTTTGTTCTAAGGTTTTGGCTGCTACTCCTATTTATTATTCTTCATGTTGGGCTCCTTCTAAAGCCTCTTACCTCAAGCTGGAACACCTTCTCAGAGATTTCCTCTAGGATTCGGGAGCCGAGGGCCATGGGTTCCATAGAGTTGCTTGGGATTTTTTTTGTCTCCCCAGAGAGTCTGGTGGCCTCGACCTGCTCTCCACTCAAAAACAAGGGCTTTCTATGTGTTCTAAGTGGATTATCCTTGCTCTCATAGGCGATGAAGCCTGGAAAATTCTTGTCCGAAAATACATTTCTTTCAGCTATCCTGTTCACATGCCTGCCTGGAAAGGAATTGGTCTTCAGACTCTTCTCATTATGCAGGAACCTGTGTAGATTCAAGGCACTTTTGTGATTAAGAGCATATGGAAGGCCTGGGAAGCTATCAAACCTTGGCTTTGTTGGGATGGGGATGGCTTTCGTAGTGGGCTTTCTTTGAATCAACAAAACCTTTGGTGGTCTCCGTTGTTTTGTTGGTTTTTGCCATTCCAGATCATTTACTTCATAAGTTAGGTAATCGGTGTACTCTACTCTGGTGGAAAGACTGGAAATGGTACCCTGCCACTCCCTTAAGCAACAACAAGTTGAAGATGGGTTATAGATGGTTGTCTCCGCATTTGTCCATGGTGGACATTCTCAACCAGAGATGGCATTTACACTCTTCTACTTACCACTAGAACTCTTGTTTCCATACCATTTGCTCAGCTATTACTAAGCCTAAGATGGATCTCTTTGCTTGGTGTTTGCTCTTCCAAGGTCTTCCTCTGGGCCCTCGCCTCAAACACTTGGGTGTTCCTGACCCTTGGTGTCCCTTTTGTGGGAACCCTGAGTCATTTTTGCACCTTTTTTGGTTTTGTAGGAGAGCTCAATAGTATTGGCAGTGGATTCGTGATTTTTTTAAACCATTCTGGCCTGAGCCCTTCTCTTGGCATATGATTGTCCTGGGAGACCCTCTGAGACTTCCTTCCAAGTTTACCCAGATTTGGCATACTTTTAGGATGAAGATTTTGTTCACTTTATGGAAAGATAGGAATGATGTTCTTTTCACTCACAACTTTCTTGATATAAATGTTGCTTTGTATAATAAAGCTTGTATATGTAACAATGTGATGATGCAGATTCAAGTACAAGCCAATAAAGTGGCTCTGGAGGTGGCCCACCTTCAGGAGCTGCTTAATCATTGGGGCAACGCCCCTTGTACAGTTGCCCGGGTACCTCCTAATTCTGTTTCTGTGGATTGTACTCCACCCAGGGGTCGCCACCATGGCCGCAGCTCTTCGGCTTGCCGCTCCTGCACTCCGTGGTTGCAGGCTCCCCGCCACCACTCTCGTAGGGGGTGGTGATGATGGATGGTGGTGCCACTCGGCTTCTCTGCCTCGCCTCGCCTTTGGCTGGTCTCCAACTCGGATTTTGTGTGCCCCCCTGATGCTCCTATTGTTTGTGGTGGCCCTTCCTCCAAGTGATCCTTCCCCCGCCTGGCTCTGGCTATTTCTCTGCCTCGGGTGGAGGAGAAAGAAAAAGAAAAAGAAAAAGAAAAAGAAAAAGATGATGTTGTTTATGGCTCCAGTCAGTTCTTGACCCTCCTCTCAATCCTAGGGATACCTGGGGTCCTGATGACAGAGATCCTCCTTCGGCTGGCACTGCTCTTACAACCTTAAAGCTTTATGATTTTTTTGATAAATAGTTTCTAGTTTCCTTGTCCGACTTTGTGCCGTCTGAAACTCTCGCGGAGTGATTTTTATGTCCCTCGACCCCCTTTTTGTAAATATGTAACTTTTATATTAAATTAATAAGAAATGCACTATTCATAAATAAATTTAAAAAAAAAACACACAATTTAGTGAGACCAATATTCGGGCCCCGCCTCCATCCTAATTTCCAAAGTCCTTTTAGCATATATGAAATTAGGTGAAGTCCCCCCATTTGGATTCGATGTACTTAAATCACCGGGGAAGGGCGTGAAATTCAAAGAGCATAGCACTGGGGTTGTGGTAATGAATTGTTTAAGACAGATATATACGGTTGTGTAAGCACTGGGCACATCTTTCCATGCTTTGAGTACAAGGTTTTGGGTCACCATTCACATATTTTGTTAAATATTGTTAAACCTCTAGGTAGATTTGATGGGGTCTTTGATTTCTCCTGGGTGTGTAAATTACTGTTTCAGGGTGACTCCAAGAACTGCGGTTTCGAGAAGGGCCATGGTCAAGTGGTCTGCAAATCCATTGAAAAGGCCTTTAAAACTTTCATGTCAGCACAATTGGTGGATGTAAAACCATAACCAACAGGATGACAAGCTCCATCGTTGAATGTTTTTAAATCTTCCCCTGGATTGTTCAAGAGATCTTTAAGAACTTTCAAAGGCATTGAACATTATGGATTTCTCTGGGCACATTGACTCTTTAATGACGGCTATTTAAACATCATACCTTATTAAATTGAGGATTCACCATTGGTATGATCTCATAAATATATGCTTGTGAAAGAAAATTCATCAACAGTGCGCAAATGATATTACCAGAATATATCAAGGAGAAGTTATAATAGGGTATATTGGATATTGCAGGGAATGGTGATTAGGAAACAAGTGCCAGTGATGGGATAAGGCATTTTGTCAAATGTAAAACTGCAAAATAAGGTACACACGCAAAAAGTAAAATGCAGAAAATGCACAGAATGAATTTTGCATAGAAGGACCTTTGGGTCTTTGGGTCTTTGGAGATATAGCAGGGATCAGAGTGTTTTATATATGAAGATGAATGAAATACTAGTCAACATGTTTGTTATCAAGTGATAAATCATTCATGAAGAAGCCATAGGAACATTAAAGAAGATATCAGTTATTTCAGATTTCAACGTGATTTCAAATTTCAATGAAGGTACAAAATGGAAAACTAAAAGGAGTTTAGCACGATTCATGCATCCACAAGCAATCTGAAAATCTAAGCAAGGTCTTATTGGTTAAGCATTCAAATGGTTTTGTTTGCTTCTATGATTGTATATGAGAAATTGCAAGTTAATTAGCTGTTAATTAGTCGAGCTTAGATCTCTCCAAAGGGGTTTGATTAGTTTTTGACATAACTAATCAGTTATTGTGAGCAATCATATTGTTTAAATTGTCTAAGAGTTGTAACCATTCTGAGGGGGTCCCTTGTGTTTATAAAAGGGAAACCCAAAAGATTGGATGAGTGGGTAGATTTAGGATTTTCAGATGATGCATAAAAATTGTAATAGAAGATTCCAGCTCTCTTGTTTCAGATGTGTTGTGGAATTACTATATTTCAAATCAGTTCTTTGTTATTATTATCTACAGTAGATAATTGCTACTTTAAATCAACTTGTGAAGAAATTTTCTGTTGTCTACATTATCTGAATATCAAGATACATTTGAGACTTATTGTCTATTGCTTCTTGTCTAATTGGTCCTTCAAAGGGAAGGTTAAATTCAACTAGATTGACTGTGAAAATATCATACAATTATATAGCATTGGGGGTTGGGTAGTTGACAGATCCATCCAAGGAAGGATTTACAAATTGTCTTTCAGAGTTATACATAGGGTTTGGAAGAGAATGACTCTATTACCCAAATGGAATAAGACACTTGTCTTATATATCTTAAAATTCATTCAAAATACAAATCACACTTCAGTAGAAATAGAAGGATTAAGGTAGAAAGAAATAGTAGAAGAATAAGAATAAAGGTAGAAGTAAGAACAATTGTATAGAAATAGGAGTAAAGAAGGAACAATAGGCTCAGCTAGTCTATTTTCAGGAGTTCATGCCACCCTGAGATAGATAAAAGTTGGGAATAGAAGATAGAAATAAATTACAATTTGTTATAATAAAAACTTCAACTAGGAGATATAGTTGGAGGATAGGCTTACCCGCCTAGGTCTTGCAGAGCTTGAAGAGAAGGGGAATTCAACCATAACCTGGTTGATCTTGATCGTTGGCCAAGTCACTTGGACATTTTGAACACAAAGCTTCGCCTGCTTTGAGAACTTTCCAATCTATTGATTTGGGAACCAATATATTAATTGTGAATGATGTGGAATCATATGCAGTGGAGAAGTAGTGCAAAAATTAGTTTGTGACACACTTAAATGATCATATCTTTCAATATGGTAGATTTTTGAGTTAGTGGATGTTTGTATTGTGTTTTTCATAAAGTAGGTAACTTGACACAATGGTTTGAGGATAGTTTCATGTTCAAGAGATGTATTCATTTTAATTCATCTTATCTTTGTGCCTACTGGAAGATAGCGAGTCCTTTTGGCATCTTGTGCATATGTATATCTTGCCTTGAAGTAGTGAGCTTCAACTTGCAAGTCATTTTTTTAATATTTCCTTGGGATTGTGTGTCTCAGCTTACAAGCCCATTGCATCTTGCCTTAATGTTGTATTCCTTAACCTACAAGTCAAATCAAGATCAGTGAGCTACCTTGGCCTTGATCCCAATTTATGTTGTATTTAGTGATTCATATAGTGAGTGTGTTCTCACTGTGGTTTTTCCCACAATGGGTTTTCCAAGTAAAAATTTAGTGTTCATGTATATGTTTTTCATTATATTATCTTTCAATGTTGCTAAGTTGATTAAGGTGTTGGTGTGTGGTGACTGATCAGGCAAGTACTGTACACTTTTCTGCAATTCATGGGGTTCAAGGCAAGGACCCAAATTTTTTTTTGGTAAACTCGTCAAGCATTCTTTTTGGTTGACTCGTCAACCATTTTCCTAGGTTGACCCATCAAGCAAGTTTTAGGGTTAGGGTTTTTCTATAAGAAAAATGGTGTTATGGTTATGAATTGTTAGAGTGAAGAAGTATTGTAGTATTTGTGGTGTTATTGAGCTGCAAGGGATTGTTGGTTGTAATCAGTTGAAATTATTGAATAATAATATTGGACTCTCTATTTGGTGGATGTAGCCCAAGATTGGGTGAACCCCGTTAAATCTGTGCTTCTTGTTCTGCTTATGTGTGCTTTATTCCTTTGCATTATTGGTTATATTTGTAATATGTAACTATTAGATTTTTGTATTCTATTCCTAACATAATGTTAATCAATGACTATTTGTGATTGAAAAAATTAAAGCTTTTCTCAAGACTAATTTATCCCCCCTCTCAATTTTGTGGTGTGTTAAACATAAGAAATGCCCCTATTTAGTCGTGGACATGAGATAATTGTGATCGATCATTGTAGGGTGCATGTGATAGTTTTTATGCACTTTTCATGCCTCACTCCGCACATCTCTCTCAAGCAACGCATTGTAATTATGCTTCACAAGAAACATCATCAAATGTGTGTAGAAAACTACCATGTGAGCATGGTGAAGCATTTAGTTTAAATGTTGCTTAAATAAATAAAAAATAGTTGCTTTTTTCCCTTAGTGTAAAATGGGCAATGCCAAAATATGATTACAATACATTTAATTACATTCTCCTCTTTGAATCCAACATGGAAGAACTTGTCTTCCTGTGAACAAACTCCTTATGGATCTCACCTATCCTTGTTTCTACAAATAAACTATACATTTAACCATTATTCTTTATTTCTACATCCAAAGAGTTGAAGACATATAATGATAAGAGCTCCAAAACCACCAAACAAGGTTGTTCATTCCAAACAACCACAACCCTTGGATTGCCTCCAATATAGAAGTTGAAAGGACATCTATTTTGGCTTCAATATTTTCCCTCTAAATTCAACACCTAATTTTGCAAGATAAACATCACACTAAATGTAATAAACCATAGAATACCAAGAGATACTAGCTACCTCTTCCAAGCCCCCACTTGGATAAGCCTAAAGGTCATCATTTTTCCACTTCCTAAGCCATTAATTGCACCATTCTAGGCATCCACATGTGGGGAAAACATCATCAAATAATTGTGTTCACAACCCACCTTTACTACTGCTAGTGAAACCCATCACCCCTTATTCATGTATTACAAATAATCGAGAATACATATTACAAAATATTTTACCAATACACCCTAAGTGCATTAGGACACTTTCCAAGGATGTTGGAACCATGTCACAGGTTTTACAAGGTAGAGGAAACCTTAATCCTAAGAAAAGATATAAAGATGTTCTACACCATCCATATTAGCTTCATATCTACTTAAAAAATTGTCATGCACCATTTCATCAAGGAATTTTAAGTCTCCTAGAACCAAGTCCTAATATGTTTATTTGAGTTGACGAGCTATTAGTTCAACATGAAAATTTTGATTTTGAGATCAACAATGAAAATGTTCATTGCTAGAAGGAAAGAAATGGTTTTATTGACACAAGTAAGATGAACTAGAGACATGTTTGGATTCAATGTACAGGTTGGGAAGTGAGCCTGAATGAAGGAGGGGAAAGAGGATCGCACAAAATGAAATAAGTGAGAAATACATTATTTTGTTGTGTGGGATTAGATGTGGCAAATTTTTTGTTATTGTACTCTATTCTAGAAGGGAGAATGTAAGATTAGTTAGGGTTCACCAAAATGCAAATACACTTTTAACAACTATAGTGCTTAATTTTACTTATTATAAGTAAATTATATTTAAGGATTCTAACCAGTCTTTTTACATACAAGAATGAATAAGACAACAACAAGTTGTTCAAGATAAATGCAACACATACCAAGAGTTGGGACTTAAAAATTAAATAATTATTAACATGAATGAAAAAGTGGAACGTTGGAGATGGATCCCTCAATTCAATGTCAAAAGGAGGCAGAAGGTTGATAGAAGTTGTTAAAGACTGGAAAATATTGTGTGTATTTTAGATTTGATTATAACTCACACTTAGGAAATGGATAGAGACAACTTGCCTAATACACCGATGACTTAAAAATAAAAAACCACAAATAGATGGTATTCTAACCTAAAATATAAATCATCTAGAAATGGACACACTAACTTTTGGCAAAGGGGAATCGGTAGCTACAAACCTAACTTTATGACCATACTATAGGCCTAAAATAGTTTTTGACATCCTTTCATCATATGGTCCCTAAAAAAATTCACAAATGGTAGGATCTTGAATCTCATGCATTTCATCCTCACGATTCTTGCAATTGTTTTAACATGATTTACCTATATTGAGATTTCAATGGTAGAATATTATTAACTAGGAAAAGAAAATTGTTTATGTTTGCATGGGAAATTGTCTTGGTTCATCCCTTAAATGACTTGTATTTCAACATCTACTTGAAAATTAGGAATATTGGGAGTATGTGCTTCCCAAAAGCTTAGAAAAAACCTATGGAGGTCTTCTACTATGTGTGAGAAGTTCTCTTGTGAATGGAGAAATTGTAGGAAATGGATTTATTTATTTGCCATGGGAAAATAGGAGAAATTTATGAAATTTTTGCCTTGAAAAGAGTTATAAAAGAGGTAATGGCCATAGAGAATGATATTATAGGTAAGAGTTTGTGAATTTATTTAGTAAGCTTTATACTTGCTAAGAATGGAAAAGTTGCAAAATATCCATATGAGAATTCTTCTTTTAGAAGCTTTCACCAAAACTCAAATTTCAAATGGATTTGATCACTTAGAGAGAAAGATCTATAGAAATTTTAAAGAAACTAATTAAGATTCAAACTCACATTTAAAACTAAAATACACATAGATTAGCCATTTCAAAATGTAGAAATATTACCATAAAATGGCGTACCATTTCGTATTGTTAAGTGCATACATAGACTACAACAATCACACAAGTACTTGAGGTTAATATAGTAATCACACTAGTGTCTTGGTGGATAGATATTCAAAAAATAGGAAAGTGGTAAAAACTAGGCACTAAATTAAAACTAAGTCTATGTGGCATATTGATAAAGGGTTCAAGGTTCAATAATTAATTAAGTGAATGCTTAAATATAAGTTAGGGAAGTGGACACTAATGTATGCAATATACAATAAAATCATAAAGTTGATTATTATTAACTCTGCATTAGGTTCAATGAAGATTTGACCATAACAAATGTTGCTTGTGTGAGAAAACCAGAACCTATTGGATGATCAAATTGAGCTATGAGCATTGTTGTTTTATTATCTAGTTTGCTGTCATACTCACAAATCTAAACTCTTCTTAAAATTGAACCCCTCATGGACATTTGAACTGCACCAAATATGATCTCAAGAATCTTCTTACCTTGATGTCTACAATCTATCTCTTAAAAGGAATCATGTCAATAAAAAACCATTTTCTAGTTTACTAGGATAAGATTTCTTTCATTTAATCAAACCTTTATTACTAGTTTAATGATTTTGGTATAATTATTGAAGATGGTGGATAATCATACAAAATGGCTAAGATGACAATGTGAAGATGCAAAAATTTGATCAAAAATCTTATGGAGTCAAGATTCATATAGATTTCACATCAAACAATGAAGTACGTGTAAGAAAACACATGCACAACTAAAATAAATATAACACATGCATGTAATAACAAGAATTTGCCTCCATTGCTCTCCTATTCCTCACAATCTTGTATGTAAATCATAAGTGCTCTTAGAAGCAGATGCACAAGAGGTTTGTGAAGAAATGAATGTAGAAGATGAATGCAAACTACTAGAGATGTAAATATAAAAAATAATTGTGAGATTTAACAAAAGCCTCTAATAACCAAATGCAAGAACTAAATGCTCTAATATGAATGTGAAAATCTAAACTAACGAGTTCTCAAGAATGCAAAGATAATGTTGGTATTGTATTGGGAGATTGATGGATATTGAGGTGCAATCATAAGGAGTCACTTATTTGGTTATCACTGATGCCAACTAAGTTAGTACAATGCAACTAAGTGAGTACAATCATGATATATTACATGTGAAGTAGAGATACAATCACTAAGAAAGTAATATTGAAAATTGTCTAAGTCCAGAAGATCGGTAGACAGTGAGAACATCACTTTGGTGGAAATCATGGTAGAAGTGGAATTATGAGGAGCGGTCACAGATACAAATTCAACCAGAGATTGCAATGTGGTTCCAACCATAACTCATTTGGTTGAGCGGTGAGAGAGTTTTTAGTGTCACAAACATCAAGATAGGTAGAACACTTATGTCCTTGAGTATCAATTGGTAGATCACAGATCGATGAGCGGTAAAGTATGTGTGATCATTTCTAATGATATGATGACGTGGAATTAAGGTTATACATTCAATGTTTTTATATTTATGAGATCAATGCAAACATTTAAGACATATTTGAGGTGTTGCATTGGAGAAGTCAAAGACATGTTTGAGTACTTTGGAGATATAACTTGCAGATCTTATCTTGACCTAACACGATCATGATAAATAATTTTATTCATTGAGGTTATCAATTTGACACATGGTTCTTTCATGGGAAAGTAATTTGAAGATCATTTTTATGTTGGTGGAAGTTGTTTATATATAGGAATTTCTCATATTGAAAAGTTGTTTTTGAGAGAAGTTGTAAGAGTTGGTTTTGGGTAATTAGGGTTTTGTGATTTCAATTTGAGGTTGCGATAAGAAAGCTAATAGATAGATAGAAGAGAGAAGTTACACAGTACAAAGAACTTATTGGATTTGACAAGCAATCAATGCTACATCTAGATCACTAATTTTGTTGTTCCCTAATAGTTGCAGCAAGCAAAATCCCTTAACCGGGTGAACTCTAACAAGTTCTTTTGTAAAACCTTTAACATGGTAACTTATTTATTGAGGATTGAAATCCTCTAGCGAGGTAGATCATAGCTTATCTAATTATACTCCTAACAGTGTACTAGTCACTCCTAACAGGGTGAACCCTCAGAAAGGGTATTTGTAGCTCCTAACAGGGCAAACTCATTTACTCTAGTATTGGGCTTGTGGGTGTCATCCCCATCATGGTTTTCCCCTCTTACAAGGGTTTCTACGTAAAAATATTTGTGTCATGTGTGATAAATTTGTGGATGCTTGATATTACTTTCTTTTATGTATTTGCATCAGTTATATGCTTTATAGTTTGGAAAGTATTTCAACAATTATTTAGATCAGTGGTTGAATCAGTTTACTATATGTTTGGACTGATTCACTCTCCTCTCAGTACCTATTAATTCCAACAGATAATTGAATACACAATCATGTATGTGAATGTAAAGATAATGGATGTAAGCTAAAGTGGATGTTGAAATGAGATAGGGGCAAGGTATTTATAGATGTCCTCGGGAGGGATTCACATATCAAGGTGAATGTGAGATAATGCGAGATTAGTGGTAAAGGAAGGATAAGAGGGAAGTGGGAAGTGGTAAGTGGTAGGAGGCTTTCATTTAAGGTAATTTTATTTAAATAAATGGAGAATGACATGTTTATTTAAATAGGTTGGCATGTCAATGGTGTGTGTGTGTGTGTGTGTGTGTGTGTGTGTGTGTGTGTGTTGAATTAATAAGATGAATGAAGGAATAGGATAGTGATATAAATATGATAATGATAATATAGTAAATAATAGGAACGAATGATTGATTATTGAATAATGAATTCACCCGATCAATGGAAGAAAATTGAAATTGTTAAGAGGATAATTTAATGAATATTTTTATGTGTATACACAATGTAATGGTAATGTTAATGATTGGATATCCATGTGTGGTTTTCAAGATTTTCCCTAAGTTCTAGATATGCTCAATAATCCGTCGGTATACTCATATTGAATCAGAGTTTGTATTTAGTTGTATGCAATTTGAATTATTTCATATTTTATTTGGCTCATGATGGTTTATTATAGGGAGTTCATGAAGTATATTTTGAATTTGAATTTATAAGTTCTAAGCTCATGTTTACATCCACAAACCAAATCAGGTCACTTTTCTACCTACACATTTGACCTAGGATAACTAATGCTTAAAATAAATAATCAAAGTTAGTTAAGAGTATGTAATATGAAGTAAAATTAAATTTGAGATAATTATCAACTTCCATACCAAGACGTATCATTTTATACACTAACCATTGTTGAAGGGGGAAATTGGAGCACCCCACAACATAGGAAGGAAAAATACCAAGATTCCACCACCAAAGGAGGCTCAATTAACACAAGGGGAAGTGCTAATGCGTAACCTTCATAAAGGGGCAGTTTGCTTGGATTAACTTCTTCCTTTCCCTACAAGAAGGGATTAAAATTAGTATGAAAAGGATATTTATGAAAAAAAAGTGATGAAAACAAGAAATGAAGTTAACTTACCTTGAAAATACAAACCTAAAAACTTGATGGAAGATTGTGTTGGAATCTGGAATAATTCGGGGTTCGCGAGAAGAAAAATGAGATGTGCAAAACCCATAAACCTGGGAGCCTTAGGACTATGCCAACCTAGAGGGGCTATGACGACCTAGAGGGTGGAACGTGACATGCAAAAAATCCACCCAAGACTAGGCCGAGGTTGACATCCACCTGCTCTGTAATTTTTCCCGATATCTACATCTGTGACAATAACCTATTTATGAAGGCTTTGAATCGGGATCTGCAACTCTGTAAACTTGAATCTGCAAGAGGGAAATTTTTTTGTTGTTGTTGGGGATGAGCTTGCCTCGATCAAGCCCCAGTTTAGGAATTAACCTTAACCTTAAAATTGAAATAATAAAAGAGAATGCTAACAAGTAGTAGAAGTAGATCTAATTATGAAGCATACCATATCAATAAGTATGCAATTGTGTTTAATATTAAATCAGTTATATTGATGCAATAGCCTTGAATCAACACCAAAAACCTAGAAAGGAAATCAATGCAAATCAAAGCCTCGTGTTTGTGTATGCTTGTAATTCACCTTGAACAAAGATGTAGATCCTTGAAGGTATGAATGTGGATCCTCCCTCCTTGATGGTCAACTCCATTATTTCCTTGAAGAAAGAAGCTATATTTAGGGGAAAGTGTAAACACCCTAAAATGGACAGGTTTGCGACTTTACATTAAAAACACTAATTTTCATCTATTAATTAATGGTTTTTTTAATCATTAATTAATCATCTATTTTCTTCTAAATTCATTCCCCAAATCATCTAATCAGATTCCCAAAATTAATT
>MU224108.1:1372217-1416524 GCA_018584345.1 Thuja plicata
AAGCCTCTTTCTGCATGCATTCACAATATGTCCTTTCCACGAGTTTCTTAGGGAAACAATCTGCATTTAGAGAAAATTTCAAGTGTAGTCACTCCAAATTTCTTCAAAATTTGAGAGTACTAACAGGTGCTTGTATGGTGGTGTAGCTTAGTTCACACTTTAAACTTTGGAGCTTAATCGATTTACCTTGTGTCTTGAGTTTTGGGTGCACTTGCACAAACTGTTAGTTTACAAACCTTTGCATTTTTTTGAAATTCCTGTCCGGGGAATGCGCTTGTTCCTCGAAGGATGACCTTAAACCGATAATCCTTCTGATCGGTATATAAACAAGATGCGAACCAAAGTTTCGTCTTATCTGGCCAAGCTCGGGCGAGGCATGTTGATAATAGTCTAGATCGAGTGAATATCCCTAAGGAGCCAGCATGGTCAACTTGGTTCTTAAGTGAGTTACGCACGTACAAACCGATTGGATAGACACCATGGACCCTTACTACAACTTTGATTAATTAGAGGCCAACTCATTTTACCTCCAAACAGGTACCTTATTATAGTGCAAGGGGTTGCAGAATTTCCCCCCAAGATTCCTAACATATGTGTCCCATGGTATTTGTGTAGTGAAAGAGATCTTCACTCCACGACAACAATACCTGTAAATGGCAAAAACACGGGCACCTACGTCGTGGACCTTTGTGTCCTAGTAGCATGACAATTGTTGTGTGAGCTAACAGACATTCAAGCATTGGGCCTATAACATTGTACTTTGAAGCCATTGACCTAGATTAATCTGACTATTCATTGTTGAGACCTCATGATAACCTTGCAACTTGAAAAAGTTGTAGAACATACACAATTTCAGTCTTCATTCTTCAAAACACAGTGTCTATTGTGCTTGTTTCTTTGATCAGTTTCTAAAAATGTAAAACAAAACATCTAAACTGTCAAAACGAGTCAAACATGTTAAAGTCTAGGGTTGTCAATGTCAACTGTCTTGCAGATCAGAAGCCTTGTTCCAAAAATTTCAAAATTATCAAGCAATGATACTTATCCTCTAGTCTTTTTTAGATTGTTCCTCATTTACCGCAATTGCCCGCATTGTACCGCAATTGAAGGAAGTTTGCCACAGTTGACTTGTTTATTGCCGCAATCATCATGTTTATTACCGCAATCGGTGATAAACTATCGCAATTGACCGTATACTTTACCGCAATCGGTGAAGTTGTAACACAATTGACCAGAGATACATTATTCCTATTTTGACCTAAAACCTTGAAAGAATTTATCATTTGGTGTCCAAAACTAGTGTCTATCCCAGGAAAATGCGAAGAACATTGTGTGAATCTCAAAACATTAAAGATTATCCTTTCTCTATAAAAGCATGATTATTGTCAAAAACATTGTTAGTTCGAAAGCTCAGACTCGAAATACCTTGATCTCATCATATCAAACATCATCATCTTTATCAAAGTGACTTTGTCCAAGGCAAAGGTCGGCAAATATTATCTTTTTATCATCACCACTTTGAGATCAATTTATATCAAAATCTGTCCTTAGAAGTACCCTTGTCCAAAACATAACTCAGACTTCCTCAAAAAGGATCTTCCTTGTTTGCTTTATATCACTTGTTTTAGTTACAAAACCTAGACTGCACTATGTCTCAAACACCTCATGGAGGCCCTTACACAAGGTCTAAGGCTATAACTCAACCTGATGAGTCATATATCAACTGATTCCCCTCTTGGGAAACAGAGCAAGAGAATGATCCTTTCATGAATACCAGTTCTACTCTATTCATTGAACAACCCTGTGGGGCAGCCTTTTTCCAAGATATCACCAAAGAAGAACTTGAAGATGTGGAGAAAGATGCTTATTCCATGAAATTAGTTGACACTGTTGTAGAGAGGAACCCTGAACATTACTTGGCCATGCTAATAAAGAAGGGAGTCAAACTCCCCGTTGAATTCAGTGTATCGACTATATGGCCCGAAAACCCTCTCGCAGGTCAAAACATTACTCAACCTCCTAAGATGCTACTTGTTGTATCTCCAATCTTTCCACCATTGGTTTTACCCACATTGACATAGACTATATCCAATCAAACCAATGACCCAACCCAGGCCAACACATCTTCTACTCAAGGCATGACAGGCTCGCAACTAAGTGCACCCATGGTCACTAGTATGCCTCCACCTTCGGTCTCATGTCGAGGACAATCAAGCTCTCATGCTATGCCTTCCATCCCACCAAACACCAACTGTTCTAAAACTATGCCGCTACTACAGTCAATTCACACTAGTCTTGGGATCAACACCTCATGCCCGCAGGGATCCATCTCTGCAGGAACGACTTAAAGTCAAGGCCCGCCCAAGGCTACATCTTTGCCCATTCAGACACCAATCCAACCTCTACAAAAACAACCTCAGCTTTAGTTGCCTCCAATCCAACCTCCGCAACAACAACCCCAGCTTTAGTTGCCTCGAATCCATCCTCTGCAACAACAACCCCAGCTTCAGTTGTCTCAGTTCCAAACCCTGCAGTAGCAACCCCATCTTCAGTTGCCTCAGTTCGAACCCCCGCAACAACAACCCCAGTTTCAACCCCAACCTTAGCAGCAATATCTACCCCAGCAGTTTCAACCTCAGTTTCAATCACAATAGCAAACACATCAAAACACACTATGGACTACTCATGTGCCCCCATTTACAAATCACTCGGTGGGAAATCAATATCAAGCCCCTAGGATGAAATCCTATGTTCCTACACAAGGGACACAGAGGCGCAGCCTCATACCCACTACAACACAGAGGAACATCATTACACATCAGCCTCAGAATCAAACGAACATGTTGATGCAACAAATGCAAACCCTTCAAACCCAAATGATGGATATGCAGAATCAAGGGCAAACCAAATCCTACAATACAGAGGATTTATACCCATACCCCTTCGATCATTCTCTATAAATGTCTCCGTTCCCAACTCACTTCTTGGCATCGAAATTTGACAAATATAGGGGCAATACCAACCCTATTGAACATATCTGAGAGTTTTTCGCTAGTTGCGTCGTAGTCGCACATAATGAGACATATTTAATGTGACAGTTCCCACAAAGCTTGGCCGGACCAGTAATGGAATGGTTCTCACATCTACCTCATGGCATTCAGTCTCGGGGTGAACTGGCTGAAAAGTTCATAGCTCACTTCCATCATAACATCGAGTGCAAGGTCATCATCAAGGACCTTTGTGATATCAAACAGAAGGATAGAGAGTCTTTTGTGAAATTCCTATAGAGATGGAGGAATACGGCAAATCGCATAACATATGATGTGCCCGAACAAGACTTAATAGTCATGTTTGTTGACAATCTAATTCTAGACATGTCATTCACAACAGAGTTACAGTTAGCTCCAAACTTCACACAACTCATCGAAAGAGGAGTTCGTTGTGAGCAGAACTTAGTCAAACGAGGAATCCTTGCAGATCCCACACAAATGAATACAAACAAAAATGCAATAGACAAAGCTAAGTGGTGGAACAAAAACAAAAATGTCACCAACGATGGTGTCATTGATGTGAAGACAGTCAACTATGCACAACCCAAGGTGTCACTGCAAGGTGCACCTATGGCCAACCAAAAACCCACAGGACCCACTCAACAAGCATACACCCAAAACCAACCTCGTCTTGTACAAGCGGCCGCTGTGTCAAATAGTCAACAACAGAATCAACGCAGACCACGGTTTCAATTCCAACAATGAGATTTCACACCATTGGGAGAGCTGATAGAATCAGCTTTACGCAAGTTGATGCAATCAAACACTATCACTCTCCTAGAAATCATGGACTTTGAACAAGATGAAAACAAACCGAGGTGGTATAATGACAAAGATTTCTGCGAGTTTCATCGGGTGAAAGGGCACAAAATAGTTAACTGTTACCGATTGAAACATGCTATCCAAGATCTTATTGACACAGGGGTCATCGATGTGATGAATACCCAAACCAAAGGCACAACTGATCACACAATTTTCAATGATACCTTTCATGATCACAACAAGGGAAAAGCCTCCAGGTCAGGTGGACAAGAAAAACAAGTTAAATATACGTATGCCAACAGTGATAATTTTATCAATTGCCTCAATCCTTCAGATAGCCATGTGGCTACAATCACTATCAAAGACCAAGGTAACAATTATGTTGTAACAATGCGTCGTGCCAGATTCATCTTGCAAGGATTACCATCCTCACCTACTGTCTCTGCTAATCCTAAGGCAAACTCAGATCCACAAACAAGCATAGTGGACCAACTAAAGCGCACACCTGCCCAGATCTCCATGTTTGACCTATTGCGCATATCTCCGCAGCATAAACTAGCACTTGACCAAGCCCTTCAGAATATAGCTGTCCCAAGGGACATAACACCCAAGAGCTTCCAAATGATGGTCAACCATATAGCTGCTAACAAACATGCCACATTCATAGACTATGATGTGCCGCCGCATAAACCCCTGCATAATGATCCTCTGCACTTACTTGTCCAGGTCAACAAAATTTCTATCTGTAGGGTCCTTGTTGATGGTGGAGCCGGGTTAAACATCTGTACTCTAAAGTTAATCAAGCAACTGGGCTATTCAGAATCAAGCATTGATGTCACAAGGAGGATAAATATCAGCGCTTATGATGAAGAGGAAAGATCCTCTAAAGGTATTATCATTCTACCTGTTCGTATTGGTCCTGTGGTAAAAAACACTACCTTCCAAATCTTAGACCTTGAGTTGGGATACAACATGCTACTAGGGAGACCATGGATACATGAAATGAAAGCTATAGCTTCGACATACCATCAATGCATCAAGTTCCCACACCAGGGAGAGGAGATCATCATAGAAGGAGACCCCTTGATCCTTTTCAATATTATAATGCGGTCCAAATCAGCACTGATAACCAGGTACCATAAAACTAAGATGCAAGCATCCCATCCTCTTCAAATTTGAATCCCAAGGATGTTACACGGACAGTAGGAAAGATAGTCATTAACCATGATGCAAGTAATCCCTCCTCTTCAGATTCAAATCTTAAAGATATCACACAGAAAGCAGGCAAGATATCCATAACGGACAAGGGCTGTGGTGAATATAGATATGAAGAGGCTTTTACCATCACGCACATGCCTCAAAGCCCAAGAACTCATGGCATGCCACAACCTGTTATTGCGACAGAAACTCCGCAACCTATTCTATTCAGATGTCCACCCACAACCTTTGTCCGATGGGGAGACATAGCGGAAGAAAATCCTTTTGAACAAGACATCAATACTTGGTTATACCAAGATCCTCCTGAGACAATCCGACCACCACTACCCCTGTCAAACTATGGTAATGGTTACACAATGATACAAAGATTTGGGTACGATGGTACAACTGGGTTGGGGGCAAGACAACAAGGCATATTTGAATTGCCTCTCCCACCAACCCAGACAAACACGAGAGGGTTGGGCTATGGACAAAAAAGCACTAGTCTTGTAATCCAAGACATTCAAGTTAATCAGGAATAAATAGCATAGATGCACCGGGGCACAACACAGAACATGTCTTAATAAGCAACATATTAGCACAGTTGTTGCCCGTTGAAGAGGGAACCACACAAACCCAAATAGACCTCCACATAGCAATAGATGATAACCAAGGAAGTGAGACATCTGACGAGCATTCTATTGAGATTGACTCCCATGAGTATGAGTGGAGATCCCTTCACGACTTTGAACCATTGATACCAAATTATTCTCCGCAGACATACATTATCATAAATCTAGCAGACCTATTTACCCAACTGACCATTACCGAACAACCCTGCATAGGCAAGCATGTCATTTATCAGACCTTAAGTGGTGCATCCACATCACAGTCCAATTTTTGAGGAACCATATCTGTCGTCCCTTTCAGGCAACCAGAACCAAACAACTGTGAAAGTATCTATCTTGTACACCATGAGCTCATAGAGTAAGATCAACAAGGATCACCTGATCTAGATGTCTTTGAGAACGATGAGGTGATAGCTCATTTCATGGGACTAAGGGAAGGCATTCCATCAGGAGACCACAAGGCAGGCTTCTCCATTAAGCTCGACAAAGCGGCATATTTCAGGGAGGAAGTTCCTCTTTCCAGTCCACACAAGAAAAAAGAACAAAATAATGATAAAAAGCTAAAAGAAGACGTATCTTCTAGCGAAAACCTCACTGAGGCGCTAGAAGATGGAAAGAAGGAACTCCTCCCCTTGACAGAGGAGAAATCAACATTATTAGCAAAAGAAATAGAGGAAGTCAATTTGGGAGATGACAAGAACCCAAAGAACATATACTTGGCAAAATCACTCACCCCTGAGGAGAGAGAATAGTTCATCAGTTTCTTCAAGGCAAGGATGATCAATTTTGCATGGCCCTACTCGGATATGCCAGGGTTAGATCCGGAGCTAGTACTACACCATCTCCCATTGCTACCCAATGCCAAACCTGTCAAGCAAAAGCTGAGAAAGATGCATCCCCATGTTGCATTGCTAGTCAAGGCAGAGTTGAAAAAGCTCCTGGATGCTAAGTTCATAAGACCTATACCATATGCAGACTGGATATCTAACTTAGTACCATTTACAAAGCACAGTGGTTAGATATGGATTTGCATAGACTTCAGGGATCTCAACATAGCTTGTCCCAAGGATGACTTTCCTTTACCAAACATTGATATGATAGTTGATCTAACGGCTGGACATCAAATGCTATCACTCATGGATGGCTTTTCAGGATATAATCAAATAAATATCGCACCAGAGGATCAACACAAAACAACTTTCACATGTCCTTGGGGGACATACTATTGGAATGTCATGTCGTTTGGTCTAAAGAATGCAGGCGCACCATATCAAAGGGCTATGACAACTATATTTCATGATCTCATCCACAAAACAATGGAAGACTATGTGGACGACATACTAGCCAAGTTAATACTTCGAATGGATCATCTACAAGTGTTGGGACCAATCTTTGACAGAATGAAGGAATTCAAGGTCCGTCTAAACCCAAAGAAATATGCATTCGGTGTCACAGCAGGAAAGTTACTAGGTTTCATAATGTCACATAGAGGAATCAAAGTAGACCCAGCAAAAGTCAAAGCAATATTGGACATGCCTCCACCATCGAACCTGAGTCAACTAAGAGGGTTACAAGGAAGGCTCCAATTAATCAGGCGCTTCATAGCTCAACTAGCAGACAAGTGCCACCCATTCCAACATCTATTGCACAAAGATATGAAATTCATATGGACAGAGCAATGCGAATAGGCATTTCAAATATTCAAGGAATACCTTCTCAAATCTCCTATATTGGTGCCACCAGTTCAAGGTAGACCATTGCTTCTGTATATCTCAACGAAAGAGTCAACATTAGGTGTATTATTGGCACAACATGATGATGCAGGTAAAGAAAGGGCCATCTACTATCTAAGTAGAAAGCTGGTTGGATATGAGCTCAACTATATTTCAATTGAGAAGTCATGCCTTGCAATTTTTTTCGCTTCCCAAAAGCTGAGACATTATATGTTGAGTCACCAAACAAAGTTGATCGCACATATTGATCCTTTAAAATACATCCTAAACAAAGCAACACTCACCGGACTACTGGCAAAGTGGGTAATGATTTTGAGTGAGTTCAACATTGAGTACGTAGACAAGAAGGCCATCAAAGGACAAGTAATCACATATCAACTAGCTGAGGCACCCATTCAAGACCATCAGTCTATTAATTCCGACTTTCCTTATGAACCTATCATGACACTACAACCAGCAATCGAGGTATGACAACTATATTTTGATGGATCATGCACAAACCATGGTGTGGGGGCAGGGATAGTGCTTATCACTCCAGATCATGATACAATTCCAAAGTCTTTCAGACTTAACTTCCCATGCACTAACAACATAGCTGAATATGAAGCACTGGTCATTGGTCTAAAGATAGCAATTCAATGGAGAATCAAGAACCTTAAAGTCTTTGGTGATTCACAGTTGCTCATCAGTCAAGTCAACAATGATTATGTGACCAAAGATGAGAAGCTCATACCATACATAGCACAGATGGAAAAACTACGCACCAAGTTCCATTACATCTTCTTCGAGCAAGTCCCATGAGCACAAAACAAAGCTGCAGATGCGATGGCTACCATAGCATCACTAATTGATATGCTGGGCAACGAAACAAGATTCCAGTTTCTAGTGGAGCAACTCTTGGTGCCATCACATCAGGCATCCATCACAGAATCAGCATGCATCCTTGTTGGTCCTGAATCCCCATGGTACTAAGATGTCTATAACTATCTCCAAAATAATGTCTTACCTCCCAACTTGTCTAGGAACCAGAGAAAGTCCCTCATCCGCCAAGCCTCTAGGTATACCATCCTCTCAACTACTTTATACAGACGAAGTCTACATGGCACGCTTCTATGATGTCTCACTTCTATGGAATCCCAGAAAGCTTTGTATGAGGTACATGAAGGAATTTGTGGAACCCACAGAGGTGGCAACAACTTGGCTAATAAGATCATCTGAATGGGATACTATTGGCCCACAATAGAGACAAATGCACACAAAAATTTACAAAGGTGTAGACAGTGTCAGATTCATGGAGACCTCATCCATGCACTAGCCCAGGAACTAAATCCTATCACATCACCATAACCATTTTCAATGTGGGGATTTGACCTAGTGGGCAAAATTACACCTTCTTCAGCAAATGGACACAAATACATCATAGCTACAATAGAGTAATTCACCAAGCGGGTGGAAGCAATTCCCCTCACTTACATCACTGGAAAGCAAATAGCAATGTTCATACTTAACCACATTATCTGTCGATACGGGATCCCTCAAACAATCCTGACAGATCATGGTATACCTTTCCAAAGCAAGGATGTTGAAGAGCTATGCGAACAATTCCATATAAAACAAGGGTTCTCCTCATTTTACTACCGTCAAGGGAATGGCCAAGCCAAAGCTACAAACAAGACAATCTTGAAAATCTTGAAGAAAACAGTGAATGAATCAGGGCGAGACTGGCACTTACAGCTTAGTCCTGCATTATGGGCATACATAACTAGTGTGAGGACACCTACATGAGCCACTCCTTTCTCCCTAGTCTATGGATTAGAGGCGGTATTACCCCTTGAAGTGGAAATCCCATCTCTAAGGATATCATTGAAGAACCTGGTTTCAGATGAAGACTATAAAGTAGCAAGGCTCAGTGAACTGGAGTTACTAGATGAAAGAAGACAACATGCCTTTGACCACTTACAAGGCTATCAAAATCACCTTAGAAGGAACTATCATAAGAAGGTGAAGCCACGAACAATTGAGGTAGGAGACCTTGTCCTCATGAAAAATCAAAAGAATCAAGCAGAGTGAGTCAAACCCGGAAAGTTTGAGCCTAACTAGCTAGGACCATTTGTCATTATAAGCTCTACTCAGAGTTGGGCATTCATACTAGCAACACCAGAAGGAGATCAGCTCCCTGGCTACATCAACAACATGCACCTTGAGAGGTTCTACCCTTGAGGTTTCTATGGTTAAGGCACCTATCTACATATCCAGAAAATACCAAAAAAATTTAGAAAATACAAAAGTTACCTTGGTGAAAACCTGGCAATCAGGTGCCTTGGCGACAAAAAAAAAAAGCAGAAAAGTAAAGAGAAACAAAATCGCTCTCTCAGTAAAAACCTTGCAATCAGGTGCTATTGAGTAGGTACCTTGGTGAAAACCTGGCAAATAGGCGCCAAGTGTTCAAATCCAGCTTCACCATCAATGAACTCCAAAAGCTTGAGCATATTTAAAAATGCAAGACTGACTACCCAAGCTAGATCTAGAAGCACATTCTCCTCTGAGCACCAAGCACTTACCCATGGTTAATACTGGTCAAACAGACTAGGGGCGATTCAAAATGTCCTGAAAAATCACAAAAATCAGAAAACTCACCAAAAAATCCTAAAAAGATAAAAAAATAAAGAGAAAATCAATCTTCATAAAAAAACATTCAAAAAAGAATTGCAAAATCCAAAGCAATAAAACCAACTCAGTTATCAAGAGAGCAGAGGGCGATCACGCCCAGTTAATCAATGTCACAATCATGAGCTTTGCAAAATAGAATTGGGCTCATCTGACACAGCTTTATCAAACTATCAATTCAAAACAGCAAGCAACTGGCAACCAAGCCATTTATGAATTGTCACAATCATGAGCTTTGCCAATCAGCATTGGGCCCATTTGACACAACTTGATCAGCTGCCAAAATGATCAAATCAAATCTATCAATTGTCACAATCATGAGCTTTGTGAACCAACATGGGGCCCATCTAACATAGCTGGATCAGCTGCTAACATGATCAAAGCAATCAATCAATCGTCTTACACAGTGATGGATACACTCAAACCAGACAGGTCAATCTTATATGAGTAATCTATTGTTGAAACTAGACACACTCAAGCAATCAAGCCTATCCAAAGAGTTGAGCCAATCAAGAGAATCCAACTGCATCAAGGAACCATCCAAAAATGTTGACTAGGTCAGTCAAGTTGGTCAGATGTCAGTCTATATTTCGCGGTTATGTTCTTACGCTACTCCAGGATCCACCATGTGAGGAGAGTAGCTATGATAGATCATGACTTATTTTCTTTGATTGATGTTTGTTGAATGTTCACTTTGATTTTAGAGCCATGATGATTTAGGATAAATGTGGTAGGCGCTGTCACTTATCTGGCAGCCGCGCAGTTCCACGATCTAAGCTTAACCCTGGGAAAGAATTGGACATTCCTTCTCTCTTTTTTTCTTGTTTGGTTTATAGAATCAAGAGCTCACAACACTATTCAGATCGACTCTGAGTTGCTTTGGAGTTCTATCTTGGTTTCTATGGTCTTCCCCTTTATGTTGCAAACAAGAGCTCACGATGCTATCCAGATGGACTCTAGGGGCGTAGGAGTTCTATCTTGTTTGCTTGGCTTTCCCTTTTGGAAATCAAGAGCTGACAGTGTTATCTTGATGGACTCTGGATGCATAGGAGTTCTATCTTGGTTTCTTTGTTTTAGATTAATTCAGAGGACAAGTGGTATCCAGATGGTCAATATCTGGGTGCTTTTGGCTCTCTTTCTTTTCAAATAAGGAACATAGTTGAACCCAGATGGTCAATATTTGGGTGCACTAGGTTCTCTTTCTATTCAATCTCTCTACTCCTTCTGCTATCAAGAGGTCGTGGTGGTATCCAGGTGGTATGTGATCTAGATCATTCGATGCTCTTTAGAATTTCAGAAAATACAAAAAAGATGCAATGATGACAATAATTAGAAACAGGGGTAGCGACTTGGGACATTCATCCTTTCTATCAGATCATATCTATCCAAAAAAAAAATGCAAAAAGAACATGTTTCTATTATTCCATTCTATTAGATCAATCTCAGAGAACATCTATCAAACTAACTTCTTTCTAACTAACACATGCATTACTCAGATATTTTGTGCATAATATATTGCATTCATTCCATTAAGTACACCAGAAAAGGAAAAAACATGGTAATTGCATACATGATAAATCATAAAATCACATGCATCCATAAGCACCTCATATAAACATGAATTTCATTTTCACCATCCTGCATGAACATGTCAGTATCATAGGAAAAGTAAATCATCAATATATGAGTCTACATAATAGAATAATATTGCATATACATCTCATCATCTAAACCACCAAATCATGTAGAATCATACGTAAAGCAAAGTAAACCATTACACATCATATCAAAAACACTAGCTGCATCTCATATAAATCAAAATATCTAAGTACAATGAATGGTCGCAAGTCTTATCAAAGAAGGTAATCAATATATATAGATATCAGTGTGTCGGGATACAAAAAATGGTACTACTCAGAGTATATACAATGGAATCACTACAAAAATGGTACATGATACATAAGTCAACAGGAGCTACCCCCACCCTCGCCAGGAGGTGGATGAGGGGGTGGCATGTCAGAATCTATCCTATGGGAGGAACCAGGAGCTCTAACACCACTGCTCTAAGATCGCTGGGCCCTGCTAGATCTCTGTGAAGCTGTGTAACTAGACACCCTCTATGCTGCAGGAACTGCGCCCTCATAATGATGCCTCCAATACTCAATCTCTCTCTAAGCATCACGCCCAGATCTATAGTACCTATTAAGAACCTCCTGGTGTGAGACATCCTATACACTGTCAATAAATGAGCGAAACTCAGCTTGAGCCTATCGCTCTCTGGACTCGGTCGCTGTAACCCGGGCCTCCAAAGCAGTAGCACGAGCATCAGATAAGGCAAGTTGGGCCTAAAGGTCCTGAATCTGCTGAGTGAGGCACTCCACCTCTGAGGGATCATCATCCATGCCACCCATAGCAACATCCATGTCCCCCTCCTCTGCCCTATCTCCCAAACCCTCCCCTCCTCTCCTCCTGGCAACCCAGGAATCATCAACACTCTCTGAGCTCTCCCCTATACTGCTACCAGTGCTGCCACTATCCCTAGAGGAACCAGTCTCCACACTCTGCTCATCTAGAGCCTCCACATCTATATCCCCAGTCTTAATATCAACATCCTCAATAACCACTCTATCCTCCTCTCTAGGAGCCAAAATAATAGCTGTCTGCCTGCGTGCTCTGTAAACCAACTGAGCTGCCTCCTCCTCCATGGCCTCCTCATCCTCCAAAATAGTGCCCAACCCAACTCGACGAGCACTAGTTTGTCCCCCACTCTTGCCACCACTAGTCCTAACCCTGCCACCAGAACCCCTGGGACCAGGATCATCACCTCCATCATCTCCCCTACCCCGTCCTTCGTCTCTCCCACCATCCCTCTCTCCCCTACCCCGTCCACCATCTCTCCCACCATCCCTACCTCCCCTGCCACCACCTCTCCCTCCATCACGGCCTCCCCTACCACGTCGTACCCGTCAGGCCCTCCTTATATAGTCCTGGCAACAGGACGCGAGACATCTATAAGTGTAACCGGCCAATGCTGCAACCAATGGGCATCATACTGAGGTGTAGTGCCTGCAAAAGAAAAACTCAACTATCAGTACCAGAACAGATAAAGACATAAGTATCAAAACAAGATATGAGCAAGTATCAGAGAGCAAAAAGGAAGTACATAAGCAATCAGAAACAAGACAAACCTGGGTCTACAGTGGCAGAGTGCCAGGTCCATGCCACAAGAAGTAAACCTAAAAACTCAGTGCGAGAAACATCAAGTGATACTACACCACCCCAAACAACAGTATCCCTCGACCTCCGAGAAAAGTATGCATAAGAATCATATACATCCTGCTGCTCTCCAAACTGACGCAACACGCTGTCGGTGTTGTGAAAGTCTATCATATGAATATGATCGGTCACGCGACCAATCAAGTATCTCTGCTGACGACAGAATGGAAGATGGATGTCCTCTCCATCCTAGACGGGACAATCTCTATACGACCTCCAAATGAAATAAGGAATCATATCTAACTGCTGCCGCCAGTATGTCAAGTGACCCATATGTGTCTAAACAATGGCTCCATCATACATGAAGACATACGACCTATCAGCTGGAAGGGCACGGGCACCAACAGGATGACATATGGCAATATGCTCCCATGCCCAGATCTGCAAGAGGGTCGCACTGCAGCCGAGTGACTTACCATCAAGGTAAGCCGCATATAACATATGAAAATGCATGTGGGCCAACATGCATGGACCCCAAGAAAATACAATATGATCCCTAACCATGCTCTGTAATACACTTCCAAAGCCGAAAGAAAAACCACGCTGTCAATGATTGGGGCATAAGATGCCACATATCAAACTGCCCAACAAAGTGGACAGCCTATCAAGGCCCAACCTGAATCTAGACCATGGAATATCATAGTCACTAGCAAGCCCGAGCTGATCCCGGGGCAATCCAAAAAGCTCAGTCAATGCAACAACACCAGTGCAGGTGGAATACTCCACAAGCTCGCCTTGGATAGGGAGTTGGAGGATGCGATACATATCCTCAAAAGTCACTGTACACTCAGCGGTGGGTAACCAGAAAGTGCAAGTCTCTGAATGCCACCGCTCTACAAGAGCAGAGATCAGACCCCTATTGGTCGTAATCTCGGGCATATAACAAAGCCAGTACAAACCAAGATCGCGAAGAACTGACCCCTCATCCTCTGTCAACTGAAATCTATATACAAGGCTAGTCGGCCTGGACTCTTGACAGTGCAAGATCTGCCCAGTGAACTGCACACAGAATTAAATCAGAAAAATATAGTTTTTAGTCATTAAGGAAAGTAATAGAAGCCAAAAAAAGTAGATAACAGACAAAGACATCAGGCAAACAGTGCTAAAAAAGCAATTGCGGTAATAAGGCAATGCAAATGCGGTACTTTTAGGCGATTGCAAAACATAAACAGCAAGTGCGACATACAAACTTCAATTGCGGCATTAAACATACACAAGTGCGGCACACTTATCAATTGCGGTATTTAACCGACAATTGTGGCATTTAAATCGCAATTGCGGCAAAACTGCAACCGATTGTAGCACACATTGCAAATTTCCAAAAAAATATAATTTTTAAAAAGCAATAAATATATGCATTAATGACACGCAAAGCGAGAAAACTCACCGGACCAGAGCCAACTGGTTTGCGATAGGTCCGGACTCGGTCAGATATGTGAGTGACACCAGGAAGGCCAGCCATCGCTAGAAAACAGGAAGAAAAGAAGGCAGAAATCAAAAAGCAAACTCACCAAGATATCAGAGCTCCAAGATCGCAATGTGGAGAATGAATGGCTCTTTTGGCTATTTATAAGGGTTCCAAAAAACCCTAATTTCAATAGGACCTCTGAAATTTCTTCCCGGTCCCCAGAAACTTTGCCAGTCAATAACAGGGGCATATTAAACCATTTTTCAAATCCGTCAGCTACCTAGTTTCAGAAATTGCAGTTTCAACAAATTAGCGCTCATGTCGTGACTTTTTGCTCAAATTTGTTGAGGGGGCATAAATACACCTACTACTGCCAGGGCAAGCTGGGGCAAAATCAAAGAATCTTTGACACACTGCGATAAGTCACATTGCATGAAAGAGGGGCAAATGTAGACACCCTAAAATGGACAGGCTTGCGACTTTACATTAAAAACACTAATTTTCATCTATTAATTAATGATTTTTTTAATCATCAATTAATCATCTATTTTCTTCTAAATTCATTCCCCAAATCATCTAGTCAGATTCCCAAAATTAATTAAATAATTAATTTTATTTAATTAATTAGCTTTAATTGATTAATTAAACTCAATTTCCTATAGTTTAAATTCAAATATTTAAACTTACTAATCAAATTCTTCCAATTAAATTAATTTAATTTCATCAAATGAAGCAATTCTTAAATAAAAAAGAATTCAATTATCTCACATGTTGAAAACATTAATTAAATAAATGAATTAAATATTCATTTATCTTCAAAGAGATAACTCCAATCAGATCACATGGGTTACTCCACCCATCTCTCCAGTCCACATGGGTAACTTCACCCACCTCTTCAGTTCAAAAAGGTAACTCATAATTAACTCTTCAGTCAACCAAGCTTTATCTCCTCTTTACCAAATGAAGAGGTGAAGTTTACTGATGGCTTCTCCAGTTCCTTTTTAATCTCAACCATTCATCTCCCTATCTCTGGTATTGATCTCAACTGTTCATATCATCACCAATTCCTCTATAATAAACCCTTCATAACCATTTGAAGGATCCAGGATTTCAAGCTCTCGTGCGCCATTACTATGTCAGTTTGGTTCTAGCATTCAAGCCATCTTGCGATCACACACACACATTTCAATTAGCAAATTCTCGACACTTCTCAAGTCATAGATGCTGCCCCGCCAATAATGAGCATCAAGAACAACGTTTCAGAAGGAGTAGAGAGAAGCAATAAAAGCTTCAAGCATCGTGGGGTTTGCATTTATTTGTTTTCCTTTCTCTTGCTTGTACATTTTATTGGTTACATTTCATTTTTATTCATTTTAGTAGTCATTGTGTACTTGGTTTATATCATTTGTGAAACCTTTGCTACTAACCCTCGCCTTTGGAAAGCTTGGGAACCACGGATCACGGAAGAGAGGCGTACAGAAAGAATGCATGAATGATACAAATCTTGAATGCCTTGAAAAACTCCTTCAATTGCTTGAACATTTGTATTCTTGAATGCGTGATCTCCAATGGATGCTTTGGATTCTTGAAAGAACATGAAATTGATTTCACAATTGATTACCTATAATTGTAGATAACTTGGACCTCGAAAATGAAGTGAGTAGGCCTCCTTTTATACCAATTTCATGACTGAAATTGAAAAGGGCTGACTGCACAAGGTGGGAAAAGAATTTGGAACCTCGAGACGGGCCTGAAATCCTGAGGCTTTCCACCTCGGGGGGAGGTCTTCCTCGGCCTTACCCTGGAGGCTAGGCTAACTTTGGCCTACCCCTCAAGGGATATGATGACCTTGACCTACCCCCTAATGGGTCAGTCTATAGGGGGATAGTCTGGGATCTCGGGGACAGAGAAAAGAACATCGGGAACATACCGAAAATAGGGGCATAAACAATATAAGGGAAAAATGGGGCATCCAATCATTGTGAAGGCATTCAAGAGGGCCCATGACATACCATTAAGGAGTGCTAAAAGGTCTTATCATGGGTGCTTCCATTTTAAGAAGATACATTTAGCCCCTACTTTAGTGGGAGTATGAGGCAACACATACTTATGGTAAAGAAAGAGAGAGAAGAAGAGAAAAACTTCGGCAAGTTGAAAAGAGATAGAACATCACTAGATCTAGGATATAAGCCCCCAAACCAAGGATCCTAATTCCACGCCCATGCACAAGGGAACGAAAACAAAACAAAGAAGCAAAAAACAAAAGACACAAAGAAAAAAAGGGGGTTAGTACTAAAACAAACTCCAAATCAGCTAGTGAAAGATACCTAAATTGGAAATGCCTCATCCACTAATATCATGTTTGGAAGGCTATTGGAAGAGAATAAATGATCACATAGAAAATACAAAGGAAACATCATAGATGATATAAAATCCACGATCTAATCCTACTAGCATGAAATCAAAAGAGAAAGGGCGAGAGAGAGAGAGAGAGAGAGAGAGAGAGAGAGAGAGAGAGAGAGAGAGAGAGAGAGAGAGAGAGACGTGANAGAGAGGGAGAGAGAGAGAGAGAGAGAGAGAGAGAGAGAGAGAGAGAGAGAGAGAGAGAGAGAGAGAGAGAGAGACGTGATTACCTCACCCAGGAAGATGTGTGTACCTTACTGTGACCCATAAAATGATAGGATTGAACAGTCTAATAGGTGTGTGTACCTGATAGTCGATCCTATAAAACTTTGTGCCTTCTGTTCGAGATTTAACATGCTACAAAATAAAAAGGTTAAAAACAAAAATTCATAACTATAGTACAAGGGGGGTCGTGTGTATGCCCGCCTACTTATGATGAATCAAGGATACCCACTTCCATCAAAAGGAGATATCCTTTAAAACAAAAATGTATGTCATATTATTAAGGAAGAGTGTTGACCCTTACAAGCTAAGAACATAGATAATCGTGAAAGGATATATCATTTATAATAAGAGACCCTTGAAAGGAAGAGATATTTTTTACAAGACATCTACCTTCAAGAGGAGTGCCTGAACAAATATAACATTTCTGAGACAAATAAGGGGAAGAGAACAAGAATGCACATTTTTATCCCCCTATTGCCAGATGAAAGAGGGATTCTTGATGAAGGATGAAAAACTTTGAATCACATAGTAAGGGAAGATATTTATGATAAACATAGTTTTGCAAATAAGGAAGAGGTGATGATCGAGAACATACACCTCTTGTATAAGAGAGAATCCCAATCAAGACAACAATGCCCTATAGGAAAAGAATGTCATGTGATAAATAATTACCATTGTACTAAGGAAAGTAGATCCTTAGACAAAATAGAAAATAATGTACAACAAGCCTTGCCCCCCAAATGTGAAGGCAAGATATAATATACAATACACCCTTAATGAAGATTACTTCATAATAGATATACAATTCCAAAGCAAAATAAGTTGTAAAACAAACACATATATTAGAAAAGTGTCACATATAAAGTAAACTAGTTATCAAGGAAAGAAATGAAATGATGATATGAATGATTATTAGATGACAGAAATGCTTTTTGAGACATGAAAAGGATTGTTAAGAAGAGATGTTAGGATCTTGCGTGAAACAAAGTATCTCATGTCAAAAAGAATGTACCATCATGAAATAATAGAAAATCCTTAGGGATGAAAGGAAGAGAAGGTTGTCACATTATATCTACTTAGTGGTGACCTCAAATGTACAAGATATGCACTTCCAAGTAAGGAAGAGATTGTAAGGAGAGAAACATCCTAAACCACAAGTCCATACATGGGAGGCCATCATAGTACAAAAGAGATGAACAAAAAATAAATAAAGAATCCTTGAAAGAAGGATAAAGAAAGAAAACCCAATATATGCTCCTTGTATAATAAACATGCACTTTCAAGCAAGCATAAGGTTTCAACTCGGGATGTAAATATCCTTGTGTTAAACAACAAACCCATGCAAGAAAGAACAATATACTATAAAATATGTGAGTCTGCGAGGGATATTGGATTTATGGTGAAGGAAGAGACAAAGAGGACAAACACATTTTGCTCCCGAAGTGGTTTCTATTTATAATAGACATTTCTTTTCTAGCAAGCATAAGGTTGCAACTCGAGATGTCTATCTCCTGAAAAAGAGAACATCCTTATGTAAAACAAAAAAATGCATGTAGTAAAGAACACCATATTATAAAAGAAACAATTCAAGAAACAAAGAAAATGGATCCTTTGAGATAAGGAGGAGAGTGAAATAGAACCCTTTCCCCCCAAGTGAGGAGACAAGAAAAAATAACTATTATGTTGATCACTAATTATGACAATGAGCCGACAAAGGATAGGCTCACCATGTAATATAGTGAGGAACAAAAGAATAGGAATGTAGATATATTAGGTAGAATGATCATGAAAAAGGTGTCATTCATAGTTGCAAGTCATTTGAATCATACCTAAATCAATGAATTCTTGAATTTTACACTTCAAATCATAACATTCACTAGTCTTATGGTCATGAATTTGATGAAACATATAAATGGAAGAATTGTCTGGTTTGTGTTTTCTATTTTTGTGCTTGTTTTTCAAAGGAAGAGTAATTAAGTTGGCCTTAATAAGTTCAAACAAAATAGACTCTTGTTGTAAGGGGAAATTAGGAGGACAATGTATAGATTGATTAGGAAAATCAGAAGGTGGGACACCTAAGGTTTCTTTTGAAAAACATTGCTCATTAAGAAGGTTTGATGTCTCAATAAGAAAAGATGCTTCTTTAGATGGGACTAGATTGAAATCTAAATAGGACCAATCAATATCCACATATCCATTAGATAGATTTGTTTGATTCTCAAAGTCAAAGGTCTTTTCCTTGCTATGGAATATTGGTGTGAAATCTAAGGTTCCTCAATCATCATCTTGAAGAGTTGATGGGCCACCTATTTTTATTGGAGAAAGAAATGGAGATTGAATATAGTCAATTTTATTAAGATCTTTTGGACTTGTGAAAAGAAGGTCATCAATTATAACAATCCCTGATTTGGTTTGAGAGGTATCTTGAATAATATTGACTTGATTAGGTTTATTAAGTTCAAAAGATTCCTTAGGAAGAGCCTCATGAATGTCATCGTCTACTTCTAAGATATGTTCAGGAGAAGGACAAACATAACTCATCAAGGCCTCATCTATAGAAGGAATGTCAATGAAACTCATAGGAAGTGGTTTATTATTAGAAAAAAATAGTGATGTCATCATCCTCTTGTACCAAATGATCGTTATAAGGAAGAGACATTGTAAAAGAAAGATCATCATTGTTATTGAAGGCCTCTTTGGTAAGAGGGAGATCTTTACAAGGAATGGTGGTAATCACAATGTCCTTAGGGTTGAGATCAATTTTGAAAGGTGGGAATCAATGATAGAAATAAATAATTCATTTTTAAGATCTTGAAGAAAGCGTGAAATTGAAGAAGCAAATGAAGATAAAAATTCCATTGAAAATGAAATATAATAAAACTATGAATGTAAAGCAATGTAATCTAAGAATGAATTGAAACAAATTTTTATATATATTTTTCTTCACAATGCAAATATGCTAAACAATGCAATTGATGTAAAGGAAATATAGACACCAAAGGAAAGATAGAGGCTAGAGATCTAGATGCATACAATATAACAAAGATGTAATGACAAACACAATGCATACAAAGTAGATCTAGATATGAAAAAGACATAACTATCAAAAATCAAGAAGGTATGAAGCATGAAAGCAATGGGTTCACCAAAATGTTGAAGGGGGAAATTGGAACACCCCACAACATAGGTCGAAGGAAAATACCAAGATTCCACCACCAAACGAGGCCCGATTAACACAAGGGGAAGTGCTTATGTGTAACCTTCACAAAGGGGCGATTTGCTTGGATTAACTTCTTCCTTTCCCTACAAGAGGGGATTGAAACTAGTATGCAAAGGAAATATATGAAAAGAAAGTGATGAAAACAAGAAATAAAGTTAACTTACCTTGAAAATACACATAAGAAAACTTGTTGGAAGATTGTGTCAGAATCTGGAATAATTTGGGGTTTGGGAACAAAAAACTGAGATCTGCGAAACCCAGAAACCCAGGAGCCTCAGTACTATGCCAACCTGGAGGGGATATGATGACCTAGAGGGTGGATTAAGACATGTAGAAAATCCACCCAGCACTAGGCCGAGGTCGACATCCACCTGATCTGCAAGTTTTCCTGAGATATGGATCTTGTGACAGTAACTTGTTTCCAAAGGCTCTGAATCTGTATCTGCAAGTCTGTAAACCTGAATCTGCAACAGGGAAAAAATATTTTTTTTGTTGGGGAGGGGCTTGCCTCGGTCAAGCCCCAGTTTAGGAATTAACCTTACCCTTAAAATTGAAATAATAAAAGAGAATCCTAACAAGTAGTAGAAGTATATCTAACTATGAAGCATATCATATCAATAAGTATGCAATTGTGTTTAATATGAAATCAATTATATTGATGCAATAGCCTTGACTCAACACCAAAAATCTAGAAAGGAAATCAATGCAAATCAAAACCTCATGTATGTGTATGCTTGTAATTCACCTTGAAGAAAGATGTAGATCCTTGAAGGTATGAATGTAGATCCTCCCTCCTTGATGGCCAACTCCATTATCTCCTTGAAGAAAGAAGCTATATCTATGGAAAAGAATGCATGAATGATACAAATCTTGAATGCCTTGAAAAATTCCTTCAATTGCTTGAACACGTGTATGCTCTAATGCTTGATCTCCAATGGATGCTTTGGATGCTTGAAAGAACATGAAATTGCTTACTCAATTGATTGCCTATAATTGTAGATTACTTGGAGCTCTAAAATGAAGTGAGTAGGCTTCCTTTTATACCAATTTCGCGGTCGAAATTGAAAAGCGCTGACTGCGCAAGGGGGGAAAATAATTTGGAACCCTGAGACGGGCCCGGAATCTCGAGGCTCTCCACTTCGGGGGAGGTCGACCTTGGCCTCACCTTGGGGGCTAGGCCGACTTCGACCTACCCCTAAAGGGCTAGGTCGACCTCGACCTACCCCCTGATGGGTCAATCCATCGGGGGATGGTCCAGGATCTCGAGGACAAAGAAAAGAATAGTGGGAACGGACATAAAATAGGGGTACAAACAACATAAGGGAAAAAGGGGACATCCAATCATTATGAAGGCATTCAAGAGGGCCCATGGCATCCCATTAAGGAGGGCTAAAAGGTCTTATCACGAGTGCTTCCATTTTAAGATTATACAACCCTTACCCTTGAAACAATGAAATCAAAATTAATAAAAAAAGTTCAGTAATACAAATATATTATGAAATATATATATAATTTTAAAAAACTTTGGTTCAACTTTTGATAGTAATAACATAATGTCATTTGTCCTACTTCACTAACCCTCCTTAGACTCACTCTTTTAAAACCTTCTTAGATATGCAATTGTCCTTCTTTCTACTCCTTGAGCTTTCTTTCATCTTAATGCTTGATCCTAAAGTGCGACACAAAATGTTGATGCAAAAAAAGCATACACAATTTACATAATCTTAATTAGAAATGTCAACAATACCAAATATAAATTGTGAAAAACTAATATTCTTATTAATACCATTTGTCATTATCCATCACCTAAGAATAAATCTAGAAGTAGAATCCCTAAATACTTGTTAGAGGAAGAGCATCAATACCTGCACACCCTAACTTTATGCACAGGTGGAGCCTAAACTATACGTCGAATTTCGACTTTTTTTTGTTGTTGTCTTCATATGTCAATTGACACTTTAAAAAATATTTCTTGGCTTCCGGGTATTAACGAAACTCCCTATAGAGATCGTCAAAGGTCGAAAGGTAAAAAAGTAGCCATTTCAAAGTGTTGCTCGGTACCCACTCAAAGATGCACCAATAGTCGTTCGCACAAAAATGTCACTAGAAAATGTCCTAGTGCTCATACACAAATGACTCAAAGTGGTTCATAAATGGGCCAATTCCCAACCAAAAAAGCTAAAAAATGATTGGCTATTGGTACATGTGTTACCATTTTTGGGACTCCTTTAAAATTAGTAATTGGGGGATCAAGTGTCCCTGAATATGTGGTTATAAGAACACATACATTCTATATGGTACTCTTCCTATACAATGAGACAAAATAATTTAATAAATGGGCACCTACCAGTTATGACATTCGAACAATAAAATAATAATTAATAAATGGGCACCCAGCAATTGTGACATTAGAAGGGGAAAATAAAAACACGTTCCATCATTTTTAATAATAATAATAATAATAAATATACATATATCTGCGCAAATGTCTTACAATTTGATTAAAGTGGCTCAAATTTTCTGTCAATTTTTTTGTACGGAACAGTACAGGCGCTCGAAGCTCTAGAGGATGCACCCCAAACTTCCTGGAATGAATCTGCGCCTTACACGTCTGGGAATTTGAGCTGCTCTAATGAAAATGTAATATACTTCCGTCATGGAGATACACAGAAAGCATTTAGTCCTGGTCTGAAATAATCACAAAACAATGATTGTTCATGTGAGAAATGGCTGGAAGAACTGGGATGATCAAAAAATTAATATTGGGAAAATATACCAAATTTCCATTAATATGAATCTGACAGAGAAAGCTTAGTACGGTTTCCTGAATTGTCCGCAGTAACTGGAAACTCGTTTATGAGAACCCATGGTGAAATCTGTCGTAATTTTATCAGTAAAGATCGTGTCAGGCATGGAATATTAAACTTCGGGCGGAATGGAATCAGTGCAATCAACTTTGAAGTAGGGTTAATTTTAACCTGCTTTTGCCGCTGAAATTCACATCGAAGAAAGAGCGACTGTCATTATAATGATAGCGAGATAAATTCGTTGAATCTGCGCGCATGCTCATAATGCAGAAAAGGGGCTGTGCGGAATCTGAATTTATTTTTCTTAATGCACAGTGAAAGTTAAATAAAGCACGCGATCGAATTCTATGAGAGTAATATGTGGCCGGTAAGGTTTTTTGACTTCACAGTTAATGTATGTTACAGGAGCAATACATACCTAGGACTACGCTTTATCTGTCAAAATTGTGCTAAACAGAGGACAAATCATAATTATGAGGAGCCTGGAATTGAAATTGAAGAAAATAATCTTGTAATTTTCTATGGAGGGAATAATATCTGTTATGGATCTTATAAAATAATGGATTCCTAAATACTCTTTTACTTCTAATTCTAATCAAAGCGGCTCCGGGTAATCTTAAACCCTGGTTAGTGGAAAGCAGTCGGTTCCCCGAAAAATTTCTTTTGCAGAGCTCAAAAGCCGAGGAGCAAGGCCCTAGGCCCCATTCCAGACGCTGACATAAATTGTACAAACCCCACTAATTATTGTCACGCATCCATGCAAGCACTAGCATTGCTTTACATAAAAAATGGTCGCTGGATGTTGGATTGCGCGATCTCCCATTCATTTATATTCCAACAAATAATCGCCCCATTATTCTACAGTCAATGGTGCCAGGCCCTAAAAAGCAGCGCAGACCCACTCGACAGCAGCAATCAGTTTCAGCTTTTTCTTTTTGTGCCGATTAGTCCTTGTCTTTCTTGCTAGGGTTTGGACAAGGCAGTTTTCCAGACAAAAGCCATTGGTCCCAAGAATATTTAAGCTAAAGCGAATGGTGTTATAAGTGTTAGGGTTTCAAAAGGGGCACTGACTATCACAAACGGCCACAGCAAAATAATCCTCTTCAAGCAATGAAAGGCCCGAAGAATTATTTTGCTGTCATAGAATTCTTGATTATCCTCCTGGTATTTCTGCATTGTGTATTGGCCAAGGAAAATAAAAGTAGCAGTGTGACGTTCCAGCCTCTTAATCCCAATACGGCAAATTTGATACCTGCAATTCCAGTGCAGTCAGAAATAAAAGCGTGCCCGCTAGATCTAACAGAGGAGTTATTTAGCAGTATAAAGGGCGCCTGTAAAGAGCTGAACAGGAACAAGTGCTGCCCTGTTTTAGCGGCGTGGTTGTATGCAGCTCACGCGAAGACGGCTCTCAAAAGCCTCCGTTTGCCCGTTTCGGAGGATTCCCCTGTTCTTCCTGACGATTCACACAAGTGCGTTGATAATTTCCAGAGCTCTCTGCGTGGCCGCGGAATACACATTCCCCAGCCTAATGACACCTGCGACCCTGTCTTGTGTTTCTGCGGGATAAGGCTTCACCAGATTAGCACTCTCACTTGCCCGCAGGCTTTCAATGTCTCAGCCCCTCGGTACCATGTGACCGCATCGCCTTCCGTGCGTGCGCTGGAAGATAGCTGCAGGAAGCCTACCTATTCGGGGTGTTCTACATGTCTCTCTGCCCTGCACCAGGTATAGTTTTAATTTGTGTAAAAACACTATATTTCCATTAGAATTAACGCATGCAAACCAGAAGTTTTGTATTTCATTTTTTCTTCCTAAAGATGGATATAGTTTTATGTAATGTTGCCATTAAACTCTGGCTTATGGAATGCGGGTTCTGCATAAGTTATAACCCATTTTTGTGTTACTACGTTTGCTACCATTCTGTTAAACAGCAGCTGACAATATTCAGAGTTTTGTTAGAAATTTTGAGAATGTTTTAGAGGAGAGCATGATGACCCCAACATTTGATATGTTTATTGTCTTGAGAATGTGGATGCGTAAATTTGAATCAGTAATGAGTGAAGTTGTTATTAAGTTAACCGTTTTCTGAAGAAGGTAGGCGTACAAAGTTCATCTTTCTTACCGGGGTTTAGCTGAAAGGAGAAGAGATTCAGGCCTTCACTTACACTGGATTTTTCAAATTTTATTTGGTTTTCTTTCAAATTTTGAATTACACCAAATGTTCATGGATTGACAAGTTTGTCTTGGGCACGAATCATGATCATATTCATCTTTTCAGAGTGCCAGCCATTTGTATTCCGTTGATTGGACCAAATTTACACGTGGATTGGAACAAATTTGTCGTGGGCATGAATCTTACTCATCTTTAAACAGTGCCAGGCATTATATTCCACCAAATGTCCTTGGATTGGACCAAATTTGCCCTGGGCATGAACCATACTCATCTTTAAAGAGTGCCAGGCATTTGTATTCCACCAAATGCCCGTGAATTGGAGCAAATTTGTCCTGGCATGAATTGTACTCATCTTTAAACAGTGACAGACATTTGTACTCCACCAAATGCCCTTGCATTGGACCCAATTTGTCCTGGGCATGAATCACATTCATCTTTAAAGAGTGCCAGGCATTAGTATTCCACCAAATGCTCAGTGTATTGGACCAAATTTGTCCTGGCGCCAATCATAGTCTTTTTTAAAGAGTGCCAGGCATTTATATTCCACCAAATGCCCCTTGGATTGGATCAAATTCGTCCTGGACATGAATCATACTCCGGACATTTATATATAAAAAGACATTGTTTCTGATAGGCTCAGACATTCATTAATTTTACCAATAGATCAAGAGCTATTTTTAATTTAACTTCATCGCTTTAAAATAAACTCAAGGCATTGCTCCCTTTTCCTGGTTGTTTTTACCATAACAAACCTTACATTTGGATTTCTTCTACTTTTACAAAATTAATGTTTCAAAAATTGCAGCAAATTTGATCAGAAACATAAAAAAATTCACTCATATAAAAGTTTTTAGCAAGCCACAGTTTGATAGCTAAATGTCATAGATTAGGAAAGTTTTCTTCATCAAACCAGAGTTTCATGAGTCTGATAATCCCAAATACCGAAACTGTTTGAAAAGATTAAAATTCTGCTTATTCCAATATCGCTCGAGTAAAGCCGCATTCACAAAGTGGAATTGAAGTACATCTTGGATTTATTTTCTTGGATTTTTTAAAAAATGTACATGGATTTAGTTCTATCGGTATGTGTACATTTAACTGATTACTGTTTTTCTTGAATAGCTTAATGAAATGACAGAGGTGGAGGAAATCTCAGACAGAACGAGCAGGATTTATAGCCGGGACTGCGAGCTTATGGGTCTGACCTGGTTATTAGCTAAGAACAAAACAACATACATTCCCACTGTTTCGGCTGTTTTCAAGGCCTTATTCTACAGCGGTCTTCCACCCCATACGACCACCTGCAAAGCCAACCGCGAGAAGATGCCTCTCCCCGTCGATTCATCTCAGCTAACTGAGAATGCAGCGGGTTTCACCACTCCAAAGGCAGCTCTGATGGCTTTGGTACTCTGCGTTTTCCATGTGACCGTGAAGTGTTTTAGCCTATACTGGTAACAGTCACAGGTGGGTGGGAAAAATTTTCGAGGCCCATGTCAAAATTCCTCTTTCGAAAAGATTTATCTCGCGCGTTATGATTTTCTTGTGTTGTATGAGAAATATCTTTGATTGTTTTGTACACTACCTAACAAAGAATTATTGTCCGAGTGAGAAATCATTTGTATTCTGTGTATTTATAAAATCGATAAATTTTGCTTTAATAGGGCGTATAGGCACTTTACTAGCAATTATATATTTATGTTAATGCAATGTTCCTGAATTTGTCGGGTAAATTTATTTCCTTATTCTATCAGATGATATATCACATGTTGTGATGAAGATGTAGATAACAGGAATAAAACAATGATCTTTTTTTGTAAAGGCTTACTGTTACATTATAAAAGCTGTCTATTATCCTGTAGCCACAATTAGATGCCGAGTTTGAATCTGTACCATCTGTGAAGCATCAAAACCACTATAAAAAGAGTTGATGCTTTGCTTTACAGGTGTATTGAGGGACAGACTAGAAAACCGAATAGTGCTTTATTGTCGGTAAGGGTTGGCTCTGGCCTCTGAGTTGAAAGAGAGAAATAATTTCTAAAGTGGCTTTGGGAACCGTATTGTGGGTAAAAGCTCCTTTGATTTAAAACTTCATCTTTTCTTTTTACAGACTGCTTTTCTGTGTATGAACATGGAATTTTGTGACCAGAACTGCACGTTAGTCATGTCTGCTGCTTTGTTTAAAGAAAGTTGGACCCACTGGGGCATACCGACATTTTGATTGCAGCTGCATCCTTCCTTGTCATTAAAATTAAGACTATGCAGTACAAATTTCCCAAATTCAATCATGGAACTCGCGCTAGATTAGTAATGCTATTATTTTGTCACATTGCCTCATATGGAATTGGCCGTATTGGTTCCCTTGGAACTGTATATTGACTTACCAGTCAATCCTTTTTCAAGTTTCAACTTAAATATACTGGACCTACTCATAGCCTGCTGTAAATTTTTTTTAATGAAAACATTGATAACATAGATATTCACATCTCTGTAGTTGATTGTAAGTTATAAATTTCTTGGAGATATGATTGGATCTTCTCTATTTTATATTAAGTGGATTAAAAGTATAAGTTTCTGAAAGTATGATTAAATCTTCTGTCTTTATATCAGACAAAATTATAAGCTATAAATTCTTAGAAATATGATTGGATCATGTTGAAGTTAAATTTATTATCAAGTATTATTTGGTATCTCTACATTATATTAAACAAATCATATGAAATTTATACAAATATAATTAAAATTAGATCTGATTTTATAAATTTGCCAAATTAATTCGTCCACCCATTATAGTATAGTTTTTAATGTAAAATTTCAACTATTTTTCATCTTTCATTTTACTTTTCGGACAAAGACGAGTCACCCCAAAAGTCAATACAGCAGCTGTCATGAAAACGTACACAGCACATGGTCCGCAGGACTGCTACTGATTGTAGAATTAATTATTTTGAATTTAATTTGATATATTCTAAATCATTTATCATAAAGGGCCCGTTTGGACCACGGCATACGGAATGCCGGATATGGTCAATTCTGGAAGATGCTGCAATTCTGGAAGATACAAATTCTAAAAATGATATCCACAAAATGGAATGACCTGTTTGGCAAGCTGTAGGCAGACGAAAGTGAGCAGATCCATAGGCAATCTCTCATCAAATATTTGACATGAGTAGACTGCAGTTTTTAGATCTGTCTTTCTCCCCTCTTAAGAGTATTCCTTCCAAGATTAACAAGCTGAAAAGTCTCCAAATTCTCAAGTCAGCCCACTGTTATGCTCTGGAGTTCGTTTCGTGTGACATATCAATGCTCATTGGTTTGGAAGAGCTTGATATGTGGCAGTCCGTGACAATGTTTGCATATTCACAGGAGGTGAGAAAAGGGGGAGAATTAAGGGAGGCTTCGTTGCAAGATGTATGCAAACTCCATCATCTAAAGCGTCTGCGTCTAACCCTAAAATCCCGTATTGAGGAGAGAACAGTGGGGAATCTAGTAGAGCTTCAAGAACTTTGGCTATTTTGGAATTCTGAGAAATCTGGGCCTTGGTGGCCTCTGGAGTCTTTCAGAAAGGTGCCCATTTTGAGGCTTTTGCAACACGAAAAGCATCCAACCGCCCAATGGAAAATCAAAACGGACCCGACGGCCGATTATTAACTGCAAAACTGGACCCGACGGCCGATAAAATTGGCATTCGAAATCGGCATGCGAGCCCCATATTCCAATTCCACCTTTTCAAGTGGAAGACGGTATGCCCATTTTTTTGGCAAAATTGGCATATCGAAATTCCAATTCCATTTGTACATGTCGACCACAAACAATGGATTTGGAATTCGGAATTCGCAATTCGGGAATAACGACTGATATGCCTGCGTCCAAACGGGCCCAAAGAGTTCAACCAGAGGAACTCTAGGAAGTTAAGAATGGTAAGTTTCATTCAATTCAAGGCAATGACTTAATGAGTTTATGTATTAAATTGTTGTAAATTGTTTTTTGATGAAATTATTTATCGGATTATATTAAGTAACAGTGAATATAACTAAGTCAAAAAATTATGGGAGGAAGTCACTTGCCGATGGCCATATGGGCAAAAGCTCAAAGTTCTAAGAAACAAGGGTCTAAGTCCTGAAGCAGAAACATTATAAACTAAAATGGGCCTAGCCTAGAAGAGAAGTGTCCTTAAGCAACCAAGGTCGTAGTTGAAGGAGGTGGAGGTTTTGGATCATCCTTTCTTCCCCAACTTGGCTCAGTGTCTGACATTGTCCACCCATCTGTAGCATCATCCTCCGCCTATTTATCCTCACGCCTTAGAGAAATAGCCAAGGCTAGCCTTGGAAATCCTTTGGATGAGGAGGGCCAACCGGGAGTACCTGGTTGAGATGACCAACCAACATCTCTTGGCGGAGCCCAAGTTGTACCTGTTACCGGTGGCCACTGTGCTAGGGAACCATGGCAACGCGAAGGCACAATCAGAGTTGTGTGGTGAGGGATAGAGAATACAACGAATGTTGACGAGCAAGCTGAGAGCGAGAAGTGTCGGTATGACATCAAGAAGAGCTTCGTCGCCGACGACGGCTGTGAGAGATCGAACGACCGTTGAAAATGGAAGCCTCTAGAGGAACACTGGCTACCATACACGAAGCAGTTCCCCAATGCTGTAATAGCTCTTGCAAGTGGGCCACCTCCAAGGCCACTTTATTTGCTTGGACCTGTATCTGTAACATCACATATGCAAGCTTTAGCATAAATAGATACATTACTAAGGCGTTAGAAAAAATCGTTGCATTTTTGTCTTTCCAAATTGAAAAGAGAAATTTCAAATGGAAAGTGTGCCAAGGTTGCAGAAAAACAAAGGCAAGGCAAGGGTTATCTCTGAGAAGGACCATATGCCAAGAGAACATCTGTGGGCGGAATGGGGAAAATAAATCATGGATCCAAACCCAACAATTTTGAGCCTTATGACAGAACCAAAAGAAATGTAGGAAGGACTCAGATTGTCCACAAAAGAGACAACGAGGATCTGAAATACCCAAGTGATGAAGCTGAGACCCTATAGGTAAGCCTTGAAAAAGAATACATCAAGCAAATTGTGCTTTTTAGGTTCAGTGATGGCAGACCATACGGTAATAAAGTGTAGCCTCCAAGAGGAATGAGAACAATGCAAATGCCATTGGTGGTTCAAAACATCCACCATAGGCAAGTGGCATGAAAGCCAGAGATATCCCTGTCGAGGCTTATACCTCTGGAAAGTAGTGTCAGGGTACCATCGCCAATCCTTCCACTAGGGAGTAAGACTAGTGATGTCATTTTGAGCAAAAGATCACCTGGCAAAAGAGAAACGAGCAATTCAAAAGTGTCACGATCCTGACGGGTGAGGTGAAATTGAGCCTGAGCATCCTCCCACCTCCGGAGTGACATGGTAGACCTGCAAAAAGGTCCTTGGGTGTTCGAATGCCACGCTTGTGAAAACACAGAGCATGAAGACTCGAAATTTGTGCAAGAGGAAGACATTGCATTTGAATCAGTGGAGACCACCAGAGATTATATTGGTTGAAAGCCGTCTCTGAAACCTTTGCCATTCCAACGTAGCCATGGCTTAGCTACTTCCCATGCACGCCAAATGCTCTCGGAGACAAATGAACCTTGAATCTGAACTGGTTCTCGCATGACTAGTAAGGTCTGGAGATCAATGTTTTTCCATGCTAGGTGATGCAAGAGATATCCATAAGTGATACAGTGTCGAAGGAGAACTTTCCAAGCCTCATTGCCTGAGACACTTCGCACAATCTGTTTGACACATAGGGCTTGGCCTTGCCTGTGAGTGGAAATGAGGCCAAGGCCTCCAGATTGCTTAGGTAAGCAACAAATTTCTCAGGCCACTCGATGAAACCCATGTCTTTGTATCTGAAGCCCATAAAAAATCTCACAACAATCTCTCGAGCTTACTATAAGCTGCTTTGGAGGGTGACCGACAAGAAGAATAATAAACATGTGTGGCTGCGAGAACTTTGGAACAAATTTAAAATTTGCCAGCCAGGGAAATAGGCTTGGTCAACAAGTATGCCAATTTTGTTTCAATTTTGGAGAGAACAACGTTTCAAAATTCAATGGGTAACCCATGAAAAGAAAATGGGATGCCCAGAAAGCGGAAAACCTGGCCATGATGGATCCACTTCCAGTTGTACTGGAGAATCTAGTGAGGTGCTGGAAGGAATGATTGGTGATAACAGAGGGTTTTATGCCATTGAATAACAGAGCCTGAAGCCAAACAGAAAGTGTCAAGGCATTGGAGAGCATTCTGGATATTCTCTTTATCCTCAATGAGGGTGAGGAAGGAATCATCCGCAAAATGACCATTGACAAGCTGAGCATCTGAGTTTAGAAGGGAAATACCGCAGGCTTCACTTGCAGAAATGGCAGAGGCAAGCAAATACCCAAAGCCCTCAACAACAAGCACATATAATGAGGATGCTAAAGGGAAACCCTGGCAAATTGACCTATGCAAGCCAAAAGTAGTGGGCTGGCGAACATTAATTATAATGCAAGCATTGGCATCTGCAAAGAGCATTTGGATAGAAAGAACAAAGTGGAGCCAAATCCAAGAGCTTTTAACATAGCCAAAATAAAGGGTCACTCAATGCTTTCATAGGCTTTAGCAAAATGTATTTTTTTAAAAATGACATTTTGGTTGGATTGACAAGCCCATTCCATACCTTCCCAGACAACTACGATATTATCCGAAATGAACTTGGACTGTATAAATCTAGTTTGCTCCAGGCGAACAATCTAAGGAAGGAGATGGTGAATTTTCAGAGTAAGAGCTTTGGCGATAATTTTGTAGGAAACATTAAGCAAGGTAATTGGGCGCCATTTACAAATATCTTCAGGATCACCAGTCTTATGTATGAATTGTTTATTAACTTTATTTATTTCTGCTCCTAATATACCATTTTGATTTGCTTCAAGATAAACATGATGAAGGTCTGAACCCACACAGTCCCAAAGGGCTTTATAAAATTCACAAGGGAAGCCATCACATCCTCGGGATTTGTTGTCTGCCATAGAAAAATTTGCATCCTTAAGATCTTGAATAGACAAAGTTTGATCACAAAAAGACCTTTGGGAGTCCGATAAACAGTTAGGGACGACTGAAAGACAATCCTCAAGGGCTTGTTGACTGGCAGGAGTGGGGGCTTGGGCAGTAAACACTTGCTGGTAATGATTAACAAAAGCTTGTAGAATGTCTGGGATTTCAGTTAAAATTGAAGTCCCCTCTCTGATCCTTTTTATACTTGGAGAGGAAGGTCTTGGACGTAGACAAGAGAAGAACTCCTTAGTAGCATGATCTCCCACTTTTAACCAGTGCAAATGTGCCTTGATCTGAGCAACTCAAGCTGCATAACCGTCAACCACCTGCTTCTAATGATGAAGAGTCGCCACCTTGAACTGTAATTCGCTTGAGAAAGGGTGAGCTTCCAAGCTCTTGATTGCTGCATGCAATTCCTTGGTGGTCCGATCATAAGACCTACGACAGAATTGAGCTAGTTTCCCATAAAAACGAAGGAATTTAGTGGTTCGATGAATAACATCATTCCACCACAAAATCCAACTAGCAAGTTGAGTGGGTCAAGGCTACAAATTCCAAACTCTCTGAATGTGGGCCAGAGTGCGAGGATGACGCAATAGTGAGGTGTTAAAAAAATGAGACCGAGAGGGAAGTGGCAAGGCAACACACCACTCAATAGAATTTTTAATGGGAAAGTGGTTTCACAGGGTGACATCAGATAAAGGTAAAACCCGAAAAGACAGACCTGTCCCAAAAGAAAAAAAAAGATTGAGAGGAAATCATGGCATGATCAAGGCATTTAAAAACTCTGTTTGAACCTGCCCTGAAATTGCTCCAAGTATATCACACTGCATGCGGTAGGCGGTTGTTGGTATTGGGATAAAATGGCTTAATTTATTACGCATGTAAAACTAGGAGTCATGCTCACCAATTGTCCAACGAAATGGTGAAGTGTCATCCTTGTCAGAAGCCACCTCAACCATATTAAAGTCACCACACAGAACCCAAGTGGTCGGAGGTAATGAATAAACTAACCAATGCCACAGGTACGTTGTTTCCATTGCATCATTGGGGGAATAAACATTGATTAGACCAAAAGGTTGATTGTCTATTTTCAAAAGAATCCAAACCACTCTATGCATGGGGTCCTCACCATGATTGATAATTGTATTTTTCTAGCGTGGTGCTAGCAAGGTAACCACACCTCCTCTAGTAGCTTCATGGCTGGATGAAAAAACTTGACTATGTTGCCAAATAACATGGCATGCAGAAGAAAGCAAAAAAACCAGCTATTTTAATCTCCTGAAGGTAGAATACATTAGTTCAAGGAAACCTATGAAGGACATCTCGAACCAAGTATTTATGAGAGAGATCAGTAAGACCTGTTGACGGGTCTTTGTGACCGGGTCCGCCAACAGAGGTAAGTTGTCACCGGGTACCGACCAACTTCGCCTGTAAAGGTTGTCCGGGGAAATGAGATTCCCCGGGCCTCCAAGCACGTGAGAGTCGGGTCTCGACAGTGCGGGGCTCGGTTGGGAGATGTGACTGTTTTTCGAGCGGGATAGCTGGTTATCTTCAACTCGTCAACTTCGGGGATTCAGGTGAACGGGGTTTCCTCCAAGCATGCTTTTACTTAACAAATAAACTTAAAAAGATCTTGCAGGGTTAGAAATGCTTCATCTACCTATAGTTATGCTAAACATTCAAAACATCGACAATGCTCTAACACACCACACTAAATACTGAAGAAACATACAACCATTAGTTCATATTTCATCAGTAGCAAAAGAAAGGAGGTCGTTAATCTACTTTAAGCATTAGAGCAAAAGACATGAAGAGCATAAAGCATAAAATACCGTCAACCCAGAAGGAAAAGTACCAACAACATCATTGAGAGAACCCTTCCTTCTTGATTAACATCCTTCCAGCAAGCACTGGTGCGTGGTACAAAGATAACTCCCAGTGAGCATTTAACTACTGAAAGCTTAAAACTATGGAGCATTGAGCTCTGCAGCTAGGAAACGAGAAAAACTGCTTTGCTATTAGCTGTGGACTGCAAAATCATCAATTTCGCCGACCCTTGGAATGAGGTTGGACTTATTATTTATACACATCTTTCGATCTAACCCTAACCCTAACTTATTTCACACTTTACAATAAAATACATTATCCGGTGGCTGGTACTACCTGCACCACGTTACAAAAAGCCTCGAGACGGAAAGGCCTGACATGTCAGAAGAATAAGACAAGAAAGATGGAGTGGAAGAATCGGCCTTGAGAAGAGAGCCGAGAAGGAGAAAGAAGAAATCCGATCCCCAAGGGATCGAGGCTACATGCCTCATGAATGGGAAAGCGGCGCCCTGTCTCCGATGCGCCAGGTGCATCTCTCCAACGGCGCCTTGGGAAGACCATCTGTCAGAAACCTCCCGTCGAGCTAACGTGCCTTGTTGTAGTTCCCCACATTCTAATAACCTTTACTGTCGTGAAAGTGACCGGTTGGCATTGGGATCCGAGAAACGGGTCACATGAAGAATTCAAAAATGTGGGATCCAGAACTCCGGGATCAGGGAACTTGCATTCCAAAAGAATAAAGAATACAAAATATGATGTCGGGCCAAATTTTCCCGGATCCGGAAAACTTTATTGACTTATATTTTCTCCCAAGCCTCTAGCACTTGGCTAATGCTCTCCTCATCTATGCTCCGGATGCTATCCAATCAACTACGGACAACCTCCATTGCCTCCTCAACCTCTCCGGCCCCGTTCTGGAATTCATTCACCATCTTGATGGTGTCATGCGACCAAATCATAGTCTTTAACAACCGGGACAACCTGCCTTGGTCAAAATCTCCGCCCGACGGATACAGGGATTCCATCCTTTCGTCAAACTTACTAAGGACATAGTCCTCCGGGGTACATGTTCCGGTGGTGAAGGGATCAACTTGCGATACCCCGACCACGAATGTTTTGAATAAATCCAAGGGATATTGGGCAGCTGTCAATTTCTCTTTTAAGGTCTTAACCAGTTCCTTGCAAACCTCAATTTTGAGGGCAAGTCTGGAGTACTGGACCTGAAGGGAATCATACGATTCTTCTCCCAAAATGTCGGATTCATTGGCAACCTCTTCTCCAATGCTGTAGATCTCCTCCAACCTGGCCTTCCATTTTTCATACTTCTCTAAGTCTAACTCCCACACCTGAGCGGAGCTTCTTGCATGGCTAAGGGTTAGATCTACCCTGTAAAAATTCGGGAGGGACGCCGCCAGAAATTCTCTCATCGCCATTATTTGCTCGGCTGCCCACCCGTCTACTGCTTGCGCCTTTTTTTCATCATGCGCAGTGAGTCCACGTTGCCCTGTGCAAGCGGCAATCCAGAAGAAGGGGTTCTGGGGTGAACTTTAGCCAAAGGCCGTGTTAGTTCTGTCAGAAGTGCGAGGAGATTAGCATTTGTTTCTCTTTCCTCTTGCAGCTTCTGCCCCTGTTTTGCATACCGGGCCTCTATAGCCTTGGTAGCCTCTTTGAGCAAGTCAAGTTCTCCCTGCTTGTCCCTTTTCCCCAGCTCGACTTGTGTTATACTATAGTCTTCAAGCCTTGCGGCTGCTGCATCTGTATTTGCCGGGGGTGTTGCGATGACTGCAACTGTACTGCCTGCTGGGTTGGTCCGAAGAGTATGGACCACCCGTGCCCTTTTGGGCTTCTTTGTTTCGGCATTCTTGGCCATCATCTCGGCCAATGACAAAGGAGCGCTCGTAGGAGCCACCAGAGCCTTTCTCCTCTTAGTTTCTACTAACCATTGGGGCAGCTGGGGCAACCTTGCTGCCAATTCCTGCTCACTGAGATTCACTTCCGAATCTGGCGGTGAATTCCCTGAGTTTATATTTTCTTCTGGCTCATTTTCCTGTTCTTGTTCCGGTCCCTTTCTTGCTTCTTGCTCTCTTTCTGTTTCCTGTTCTCCGGAACCCTCTATATTTTTCGCCATGCTGGCGTCTTCTGCAAAATTATCCAGGATCTTTTCCCTGGTTTCCATTTCTGTATTCTCAGGGACCTCATCCTCCCTGGTGTCACTGGCAGCTTCTTCATTCTCCTCTTCCGGGACTTCCTAGTCCATCGGCTGCTACTGTTCTTGGGCTTTATCGGCCTCATTTACTTCAACATTTTCTTCCTCCATTGGGACATCCTCTGGAGGTGGATGAGGTCGCTGGCCAAAATTTAACAAGGCAGCAGCTTTCACGACCTCTCCGAAAGTGCTTTGGGACACTTGGTCACCCAAAGTCTCCAAAGGCACCTTTAGTGTGATGGTCGGAGGTACGGTTGTTCCCTGGGGTCTGGGTTCTCCTCCCACCGGGGGCTCATCTATAGGTTGCCTTGGCATATCTTCAGTCCTTTGGACATGTGGTTCTTCCTGTTCGGGCTCAGCATTTTCCTCCCGAGCCTCTTGCTCTGATATGTCCTTTTCTATGGGGAGTTCCTCTTCTGCAGGGGCCTCCTTTTCTTGAGCCTCGATTTCTTCCACTGCCGTATTTACACCCTGCCGGATCTGTAGAAGCTCCTCCGTCGAGAAGGTGTCATCGAAGTCATCATGTGGCGGAGAGGAGTCAGAGATATCTTCTAGTTCAGGAGAATCCGAACTTCCATCTACCGGGGGCTTCTCGGGCATACCAAGAGGAGCAATTGGTATGAGGATCGCTGTTGTCTTCATTTTCCTTATGAGAGAAGCCCCGGTGTCCAGAATAGCGGAAGACTCTGCCTCACCAAAAGTTTGTCTACTCATCATCGCTGCCAACGAAGGGGGTCCCGTTGAGCGAGCAGATGCCATTGGGGTGACCGGGAGGCCGACGGCCACCTGCATGTTGATTTGTTAGCTAGCCAACTTCGCTGACTCCATCTGATCATGTAATTTTTCCATTAGGAGTGCGGGGATTTGAGGGGATTCCTTAAGCGCCAGGACTCCCTCCTTTTCTTTTCCTTTACTCGCACTTGCTTCAGCGGGCGCGACGGATGAAGAAGGTCCGACATTGGCTGAAGAAGGGATGGTCTTCTTGACCGTTGCTTTCTTGCGGGTGCTTTTGGGGCACTCTCGGGCAAAATGCTTGTGGCTTGCTTCTATGATGGGACGACATACCCCCTCAATCGTCAAATCCTCCGGAGTGGGCAAAATACTTGTGGCAAAATATTTGTCCAGCCCCTGTCCTTTGTACGCTGGATCCTCCAGTGGCCCGCCGTCGTTGAAACCATTCGGGAAGGTCCGAAGGTCTAGCGCCTCCATGAGCCCTTTGCTCATTAAGTTGTGTTGTCGGGCCCTGAGATCAAAGCTGTCCTGACAATCCGCCCAGAAATCTTCAATGTCGTCTTCATGTGGGGGGGATGCCCTTGGTAGTGCGGTGGCAATTTTTCCACGGGGGTCATAGTTCTTCCGGGTGTGGTTGAATTCAACCAGCCCCAACCCTTTTAACTCATTATCCGCCTCCCGGGCCACGGTGAGGCTGCATGTATAATCCCCACAAGAAAAGGGGAATGGGACATTAACGACCTTCTTCACTGTGAAGAGGGCGTGAGATCCATCATCTGCCTACAAAATTTCAAAAGAATAATCCCATCCCTGCAATACCGGGGAAGGAGGTAGGGCTTCCTATTGAAGCCTGCCACCTTGATGTAAGTGTGATGCCTGGATTGAATGAAATATCGGCCATAGGAATTGACCAGTGCCATTGCCGCCTGTGAGAGGCGGTACCCAGAATCTCGGGTAAGTGTAAGAATGTTATGGTAAACGAAGGCATCGTTTACCCTACAAAAATTCTAGAAGCTTAGCTCCCATTGTAACTGGGGATAATGATCCCAAGCTGTAACCTTTTCTGGATTGTTTCCGAGCTCTCCAACTATTCCAAGGCCCTGAAAAGCTGGCCTTTGCTGTGCCAATGCCCATAGCACATATGAGGTCATATAAAATTGTGAATATTGGGCAACAGTCCGCATCTGTGTATCCACATGATTGGATATAATCGCCGCCCAGTTGAAATTCCTGCTACGTGTTGTTATGCAGTATAAGAAATAATACATCCACGCCGAGAATTCCCGGGCGTGGGGCCATCCGAAGATTCTGCACAAAAATATTATGCCCGCTTGAATGGGCTCCTTGAAATCCCCGCGGGGGATTTTCAATTTCATTCTTTTACAGTCCCGCTTCAGAGACTTTAACCAGTGATTATTGAGGTGCTGCCGGGAAATGATTTCGGCCTCACCGAATTCCTTTAGTGAGTTGGCCCTAGTGATTACTATGGACCCTTTGAATTGTGGAATTCCCAACCCGAAAGCAAAGGTGGGAGCGTCTAACGTGACGATTGTGGAAAGATATTGCAGCGGCCGGGGATATGGAAGCAAGACTGAATGAGTGGCCGGATTATATAATACTGCCAGATGCCTGATAAGTTCGGGGGACTGCATCGTGCACGGGAAATTCGCGGCCTTGATGATGCCGGAGGCAGCTAAGTAAGTTGATATTTTGTCCCCTTGTTCTTTCAACTTGTAAATGGTCTAGATTAGACCTTGTAGTTCGGCCCAACTCCCGGGGTCCGGATCTGTCATTTCTTGAACCTTGGAGTCTATCTTAGACCCCGCAACACCTCCATCCTTCAGATACTTGGAGGTTAATGGCAGCTTCGCAAGCATTCTTTTCGGCTTCGATTTTGTGGCTGCCCGAGTGGAAGTAGTTGGTAACTCCGGGCTGTCAGGAGGCGCGAAATCGTCAAACATCTTGAACAAGCTTATCAACCACTTGCAAGACCGGAAAACCGTCAGAACACATAAGGATATGAAAAACTCTGGGAGATTTTCCACCAGCCCGCACTTGTCAAATAAACGTTAGCGCATATATATCCAAAAGTTCCAGAGTTTCTAAAAAAATGAACATGACTTAAGCATTCCGGAATGTGTTGACACGGTGACAGAAAAAGCAGAGGACAAGGTTTCGCTGGGAGTCTGGAGTCCGGACAAACTAGCCGTTGCCGATTAGATTGGCAACAAAGTCGTACACTAGTTGACATGCGCTGGCACGTGGGAAAATGACAGGCGGTGTAAAGGCAGTTATGGCATTGATTAGGACAAGTGGGCTGACACGAGGCAAAAATGAATGCCAGATTGGACGCGTTTTAAATGCCATACGTGGGGAATTAATCCCGCCATTAATATGACGAGACAGAGGAGAGAAAACTGCCATGGTTCGAACCAGCGAGGTGCCGAGTTTGAACTGTGGCGACTCTGTCTCGTCATTTCAAAATTCATGACAGAGCGCGAAGAACTCGACGCTCTGAAGGATATACACAGCACACATATACATGATATACATAAGACGTACAAGAGGGGCGAGGGCTGAAGAGTATATACATAAGATTACAGAAAATATACACCATATACATCAATATACATTAAAGACAAAGCGCAGAGCAGCTACCCTAAAACACAGCTAGAACGCATAGACCTCTACATTATCTTACATCTGCACAGAGGGCGGACCACCCTCTGGCAGAGCCGACCCACCAATGGGTGGCGAACCAGACAACAAAGACGCAAAGCAGAAACGAAAACAAAACGGAGCAGAAACGAAAACGAAACACGACAACACAAAACAAAAGCAGAAAACAAAGGAAAAAACCAGAAACACCAACCTAGAATCCGAAGAACGGCGAAGGGAAGAAACACTAGACCGCTCTGCAACAACCTTCGCCTCCAATGCCAAGAACAACTACCGAAAATCAAATCGTTGTTACCCACTAAGATCGGAGAAGCTTGCACTTAATTCGCACTCAAATCGCCTATGAATCGCTCTGAAAACTCTAAGTGTTTTAATCACGGTAACTGTGAAAATGACAGGTAAATCTTATTTATACCCAAGGAAAAAGCAAGTTACCTTCCCTCCGCAAACTTCGAAACAGGCAAACCTCCAGATTCCGGGTCCGGGGATTCCAAATGACCATGTCTTCTTACAAGAAGAAGACATCGTGGCAGAGAATCCCGGAGTTCGGAATCCGGAGTCTGAAAAAAAATGACCAACTCCGGGACCGGGTCCCGGAGACACGAAGGACAAAAACATAAAACAAAACCAACACCGTGGGAAAGAAAACCTGGAGAAGGAAACAAAAGAAGCAAAGGCAAAGAAAACAAGGCAAGAGCCAAAAACAAAAAACAAAGGGGGACCCAACATTTTGCACACAAAATGTAAGGACGGGGATGCAGGGCATAACAAATGGCGAATATCTAGGATGAATGCCGTAGTGCATTTCAGAACCACATAATCTCTGGTTAGCAAAACCGAAATAAATCGTTACTCGAAGCATCTTGCTCGCAAGGTGTGAAACGTCTGAGAAAATCTGACCGTACGCGATTCATTCCATGATCCTTTCATCAGTTGTGAAGTGTGTGCTTTTGTAGGAAGTCAAGCCGATGACCTCTGGGAGAAGAAGAGAAGAGGCGCTAAGTATATTAAACCCAAAGTTATCAATTTCGCTCATTTCTCTCAGATACCGGAGTCTCGTCCCATTTTTCTTTTTGTTATTTTATTCTCTTCTAGGTGGGAGGGCGGTACTTCTTTCACCATTGAGCTTAAGCTTAGCTAAATTCAATGGCGGTACTTCTTTCACCCTTCCACCCACCTTAATTTGTTGAATGTGGAAGAAAAACTCTGAACCCAAAAAGAATCTTCAAAAGTTCAAACTTGGGTCAACCAACCAGTGCGACCGATCTACCCTCAGTGTGTTCGATTACTTGTTCCTTTAGAATTTTGATTTAACTGATTACTAAACTTTCGGGGATAAATCCGATGAAGACTACTCATAATTTACCACCAAACTTGCAAAATAACTCCGGAGATCGGACCAATTCCATCATGCTAAGAAAAGATTCCAAGTTCACCGCAATGCCAAAGGCACCATCCCGGAGACCAGATGTTATGCTAAGCATACCAGCCTACAAGAGGGGGAGCAAAATGTTGGACCCAAGAAAGAAGCACAAAAAAAAACCAGAAATGAAACCAAAGAGAAGGGGTAGTCCCGGAGGACGGCCAACAAAACTATTTACAAACAAGGCACCCCCAAACGGGGACACCGGGAAAGAAATATTTACAAGCAAGAAGATTTATATAAAATACAATTTTGGGCAAACCTGCCTTATTCGAAGTAATGTTTGAGAAACTGTCCATTGACAGGAAATGGTACGGGTTCTCTAGTCATGGTATTAAGGCGGTAGGTATTTGCCCCGCAGATCTTTGAGATCAAGTATTGTCCGAGCCAGAGCCGTTGGAACTTGGTGTGCTTCCCTTTCTTTTCCTGGGCTTTATCCCACAAAAGGACCAAGTCCAAAATCTGAAAGGCCTTGTATTGGGCTCTTTAGTCAAACCATCATTTTACCACTGCTTGGTGACGTGCGAAATGTTCAAGTGCTGTGTCGCGTTGTTCTTCCATCCACACCAGATTCAAGAGTCGAACCTCCACAATATTATCCTGGTTGCTGAATTCCTACATAAATTGTAAAACCGGGATCTGTAAGTTAATCGGGAACACTGGATTCTGGCCATAAACCAAATGGAATGGGGATGTTCCCAGGGCGGCCTTAATTCGAATGCAATCTGCCCAGAGGGCGAATCTCAGCTTTTGGTGCCAATCCCGGGGATTCTGTTCTAACAGGTGTTTGATCACTTCAAGCAAATTTTTGTTTGTTGATTCAGCAACGCCATTCCCCTGGGGGGTAATAGTTGCTGGAGAACTTCAGAGTGATCTTCCGGTCATAGGTCCATTCAAGTAGTTGTGCCGAAGAAAACGCCAGACCATTGTCACATACTATAGCGAAGGGCATTCTGAATCTCGTGACGATGTTTTCTTCCAGGAATTTGATAACCACGTCTGCCGTGTGGTTTTTACAAGGTATGGCTTTAGACCACCGAGTGTAGTAATCAGTTGCGGTTAGGATGTATCAGTGGTTAGCAGACGAGTTGGGGTTGATTTCTCCGATAAAGTCAAATGCCCATTGGGCGAAAGGTCTAGCTTCGAACACTGGTTGCAAGGGAATAGCCGGGTTACGCTCGTGATGTGCCGCGGTTTGGCAAGTATGACACTTCCGGACGTGAGTGTAGACATCTTTAAATATGCAGGGCCAATAGTATCTGGCCCGAAGGATTTGATGGGCAGTGGCGTCGGCTGAGCCATGCCCGGTCCCAAACTGCCCGTGGAATTCTTTAATCATTTTTGAAGCTTGGTCCCTGTTGATGCACCGAAGGTACACTCCCTCATAATTCTTGCGGTAAAGTGTAGAGTTTTTTATTATGAAGTGGGCGCTTTTCATCCGTGGGGCGCAACGCTTGTTGGGAGGCAACCCCTCTGGGCATCTGTTGTTTAACAACAAGTACACCAGATCTGTGTACCACGGATCTCGAGTGATAGACTCCACTGTGTATGTTTGACATTCTATGTGGGGAGTCTCTTCTGCTATTGCTCGACTTAGTCCATGGCCTCGGACTATCTTCATGGGTTGCATTTCTAAATCGTATTCCTGGAGGATGGCCATCCATTTCCCCCGTCTTTCACTCAATTCACTCTGCATCAGCAGAGATTTCACAGCTTGGTCCGGGATGATAGCATGCACTTGCTCCGAAGAATGTAGTGCCGAAATTTCTTCACGGCGCGAACAAGAGCAAAGGCCTGCTTTTCCAATGATGAATACCGAACTTCGGTGTTCTTGAAGGGGGAGCTCATGAAAGCTATTGGTCATTCTTCCCCTTCGACCTTTTGGGTCAATACTGCCGCGGCGGAATGCGGCGAAGCAAATGAGTAAATGTAAAACAAGAGGGAGTAGTCTGGACTAGCCAGGACCGGTGCCTCTGTTATTGTCTGTTTAATCTGGGGGAACGCCTGCTTTGCTTCTGGACTCCACTCAATTTTGGTGTCTTTCTTCATCATCTCGTTGAGTAGCTTCACAATTTCGGCGAATCTAGTGATGAACCATCGAACAAAGTTGATCTTTCCAAAGAAAGATCGCATCTCTTTCTTGCTGCCGGGCATTTGCAGATTTAGCAGCGCTTCAACTCTTTCTGGGTCAATAGATATACCCTTCTCGGAGACAATATGCCCGAGCAACTTCCCTTCAATGACCTCGAATATGCACTTCTTGGGGTTGAGGGATATTCAGTACCGGCGACATCTCTCGCAGATCTGGGCGAGGTGGCCGGAATGGTCACGTCTGTCCCGGGAAAAGACAGTCAAATCATCCATATAGATGATTATGCAATGGTTCACAAGGCCCTCGAACACAATGTCCATAGCTTTTTGAAATGTGGCCCCTGCGTTAATCAAGCCAAAAGGCATCCTCCGATATGCAAACGTTCCCCACTTGGTGGTAAACATCATTTTGTCTCTATCTTCATACTTAACCATAACTTGGTTGTAGCCGGAGTATCCGTCCAAGAAAGACATCATTTGGGATCCATTTACTATCTGCAACACCTCATCCAACGAGGGGAGAGGGTGATTTGTTGGAAATATAGATGGAGTAACTGAGAGGGGAGGGGTGAATCAGTTACCACAAAAATAAATCCACAAGTCCCTTAGATGTCTTCTTTATATACTGCAGTTACTCGGTAGATTAACTTATCATTGTTCATTAAACATTCACAGTTATTGACATGCATAAATCAAATAGCATAAACACAAGTAACAC
>MU224108.1:1426176-1436316 GCA_018584345.1 Thuja plicata
GTCCTCATAGATCCTCCAATGGCTGAAACCCTAGCTGGCTTCTCCACCAAATAATCACATCAAACAGTCATCAATTCCTGGATGATGAGAATGAGGCCCATGATGTCTATTTATACTTTTTCCTCAAAAGGTTGGCCTCCTTCTAGAACTTTCCCAAGTCACCTTCTAGAAGGAATATTATTTTATTTTTATTTTATTATTTTATTATTTTATTATTTTGCACTTTATAATAAAATAATTATTCATAACATAAAGTGCAAACATAACATTACTTTATAACATGAGGTTTCTAAAAACAGAAACATATCAAGAAATCATTAGAACACCTCCATATGTAGACTGAATCATGAAACGAGCCAACCAATCAACTGGGTATTTTCCAAACGACCCTCATATCAAACTCCATTAGCCTACAAGGATCAGGAATAGGCTAATTTCTCTAAACTCCATCGCTCATGAAAAAAAGGGGACATTACACCATTGGGGTGACCAGGTGGCCGGAGGCTACCTGCATGCTGATTTGTTGGCTAGCCAACTTCGTCGACTCTATTTGATCATGTAATTTCGCCTTTAGGAGTGCGGGGATTTGAAGGGATGCCTTAAGCACCGGGACTCCCTCCTTTTCTTTTCCTTTACTCGCACTTGCATCAGGGGGCGCGACAGATGAAGAAGGTCCAGCGCCGGCTAAAGAAGGGATGGTCTTCTTGACCGTTGCTTTCTTGCGGGTGCTTTTGGGGCACACTCGGGAAAAATAATTGTGGCTTGCTTCTATGATGGGGTGGCATACCCCCTCAATCATCAAATCCTCCAGAGTGGCCCAATCCACTGGAGGGAGGTCCAATTTTTCCAGCCCCTGTCCTTTGTATGCTAGATCCTCCAGCGGCCCGCCGTCGTTGAAACCTTTCAGGAAGGTCCGAAGGTCTAGCGCCTCCATGAGCCCTTTGCTCATTCTGCTATGCTACCGGGCCTTGAGATCAAAGCTGTCTTGGCAATCCACTCAGAAATCTTCAATGTCGTCTTCATGTGGGGGGGATACCCTTGGTAGTGCGGTGACAATTTTTCCACGGGGGTCATAGTTCTTCTGGGTGTGGTTGAATTCTACCAGCCCCAACCCTTTTAACTCATTATCTGCCTCCCGGGCCGCGACGAGGCTGCATGTATAATCCCTGCAAAAAAAGGGGAATGGGACATTAACGACCTTCTTCACTGTGAAGAGGGCGTGCAGATCCATCATCTTCCTGCAGAATTCTAAAAGAATAATCCGATCCCTGCAATACCGGGGAAGGAGGTAGGGCTTCCCGTTGAAGCCTGTCACCCTGATGTAAGTGTGATGTCTAAATTGAATAAATAATCGGCCATAGGAATTGACCAGTGCCATTGTCGCTTGTGAGTGGCGGTACTCAGAATCTCGGGTAAGTGTAAGAATGTTATGGTAAATGAAGGCATTGTTTGCCCGACAAAAATTCTGGAAGCTTAGCTCCCACTTTAACTGGGGATAATGATCCCAAGGTGTAACCTTTCCCGGACCGTTTCCGATCTCTCCAACTATTCCAAGGCCCTGAAAAGCCGGCCTTTGCTGTGCCAATGCCCATAGCACATACGAGGTCATATAAAATTGTGAATGTTGGGAAACAGTCCACCTCTGTATATCCACATGATTGGATATAATCGCCGCCCAGTTGAAAGCCTTGCTACGTGTTGTTATGCAATATAATAAATAATACATCCATGCTGAGAATTCCCGGGCGTGGGGCCATCCGAAGATGCTGCACAAAAATATTATGCCCGCTTGAATGGGCTCCTTGAAATCCCCCGTGGGGGATTTCCAATTTCATTCTTTTATAGTCCCGCTTCGGAGACTTTAACCAGTGATTATTGAGGTGCTGCTGGCAAATGATTTCGGCCTCATTGAATTCCTTTAGTGAGTTGGCCCTGGTGATTACTACGAACCCTTTGAATTGTGGAATTCCCAACCCGGAAGCAAAGGTGGGAGCGTCTAACGTGACGATTGTGGCAAGATATTGCAGCGGGCGGGGATCTGGAAGCAAGACTGAATGAGTGGCAGGATTATATAATACTGCCAACTGCCTGATAAGTTTGGGGGACTGCACCGCGCACAAACAATTTGCGGCCTTGATGATTCCGGAGGCAGCTAAGTAAGTTGATATTTTGTCCCCTTGTTCTTTCAACCTGTAAATTGTCTGGATTAGACCTTGTAGTTCGGCCCAACTCCCGGGGTCCGAATCCATCATTTCTTGAACCTTGGAGTCTATTTTAGACCCCGCAACACCTCCATCCTTCAGATACTTGGAGGTTAATGGCAGCTTTTCCAACATTCTTTCCAGCTTTGATTTTGTGGCTACTCGGGTGGAAGTAGTTGGTAACTCCGGGCTATCAGGAGGCGCGAAATCGTCAGACATCTTGAACAAGCTTATCAACCACCTGCAAGACCAGAAAACCGTCAGAACACATTAGGATATGAAAAACTCTGGGAGATTTTCCACCAGCCCGCACTTGTCAAATAAACGTTAGCGCATATATATCCAAAAGTTCTGGAGTTTCTAAAAAAATGAACATGGCTTAAGCATTCCAGAATGTGCTGACATGGTGACAGAAAAAGCAGAGGACAAGGTTCTGCTGGGAGTCTGGAGTTCAGACAAACTAGCCGTTGCCGATGAGACTGGCAACAAAGTCGTACACTAGTTGACGTGCACTGGTACGTGGGAAAATGGCAGGCGGCGTAAAGGCAGTTATGACATTGATTAGGACAAGTGGGCTGACACAGGGCAAAAATGAATGCCAGATTGGACGTGTTTTAAATGCCATACGTGGGGAATTAATCCCGCCATTAATATGACGAGACAGAGGAGAGAGAAAATCACCACGGTTCAAACCAGTGAGCTTCTGAGTTTGAACCGTGGCGACTTTGTCTCGACGAGCTTTGTCTCGTCGGTTTGAAATTCATGACAGAGCACGAAGAACTCGACGCTCCGAAGGATATACACAACACACATATACATGATATACATAAGATGTAGAAGAGGGTCGAAGGCTGAAGCGTATATACATAAGATTACATAAAATATACACCATATACATCAATATACATTAAAGACAACGCAGAGCAGCTACCCTAAAACACAGCCAAAATGCACAGACCTCTACATTATCTTACATCTGCACAGAGGGCAGACCACCCTCTAGCAGAGCTGACCCACCAATGGGTGGCAAACCAGACAACAAAGACGCGGAGCAGAAACGAAAAAAAAATAGAGCAGAAATGAAAATGAAACACGACAACACGAAACAAAAACAGAAAATGAAGGAAAGAACTAGAAACACCAACTTGGAATCCGAAGAATGGCGAAGGGAAGAAACACTACACCGCTCTGCAACAGCTTTCGCCTCCAACGCCAAGAACAGGTACCAAAAATCAAATCGTTGTTACCCACTAAGATCAGAGAAGCTTGCACTTAATTCGTACTCAAATCGCCTATGAATCGCTCTGAAAACTCTATATGTTTTAATCGTGATAACTGTGAAAAATGACATGTAAATCTTATTTATACCCGAGGAAAAAGCAAGTTACCTTCCCTCTGCAAGCTTTGGAACAGACAAACCTCCGCATTCCGGGTCTGAGGATTCCAAACGACCATGTCTTCTTACAAGAAGAAGACATCGTGGCAGAGAATCCCGGAGTCCAGAATCTGGCTTCTGGAAAAGAAACGACCAACTCCGGGATCGGGTCCAGGAGACACTAAGGACAAAAATACAAAACAAAACCAACACCGTGAGAAAGAAAACCCAGAGAAGGAAACAAAAAAAGTAAAGGCAAAGAAAACAAGGCAAGAGCCAAAAGAAAAAAACAAAGGGGGACCCAACATTTTGCACACAAAATGTAGGGACGGGGATGCAAGGCATAACAAGACCTTGTACATTCCAGGAAAGAAAATTTATTAAAAACCATCATGCATCCTATCTTCCTCCCCAAGAGAGGAGAAGTTGTTATGCATAAATTCTGATATAGAGTGAAAAATTGGATAGAGATCTCTTGGAATTACATGTTGTTGTCCTAGTCCTTCACCGATCATGTCCTCTTTTCCAGGAGGGCTGCGAGAACGACAATGCAAGGAGACTAGAGCATTAGAACCTGCTGGAGCTATTGGAGGAGAAGTTCCCAAAATGGGGGCATGTGAAACGATGGAAGAATCCATGAGCGAAAAAGATTTCCCCTGAGAATAGGGGTTGAACCACCCCGTGTAGGGGAGATAAACTTGGAGGCTTTGGAAGATGGAGAATCCTTTGAAACCGAAGCTGTAGTCAGTGAATCCTGCTTAGGCAGAGGAGCCAAAGGATTCTTGCCTTTATGGACCACAGTTGTCCAAGAGCCATCTTCCTTTGTGGGTTTTGTTCTGCGAGAAGCAACAAACTCCTTGGGAGGAGACTTAGTCATGGGAGTAGCCGAAGGGCAATCCTTAATTCTGTGGTCTGCGAACTAACAGTGGAAAGATGTATTGGGAAAATTCAAATACATGACACACTGAGAAAACAATTGCCCACCTATCTAGATATCAATCATTTCCTTGAGATCTTTAGCAAGGTCAATTTCAACACAAACCCTCTTTTGAGGGCGAGCATGAAAGAAGTGCTCGGGTTCTAAACAAACTACTTGACCTAAAGTCTGAGTGATGTTTCACAAAAAAGGCTAACATGGCAAAGGAAAACTAGGAAATTCAATCCAGATAGGGACTTTAAGCTTCTTATCATCAGAGACAGTGAAGTATCGAGACCAGGGTTGGAAAATCAACAGAGAAGAGTGAACAAACCAAGGGCCATTTTTTAGAATGCCCTCAACTTGAGAGGGATTTTCAAAGTGAAACAGGAAAAAAATTTGGTCAAATTTTGGGTACCATATAGGCGGACCCCATGAGGGACCCAAGCCTTGGTAACCCAATCCCGCAAGACACTCTCAGAAGGGACATGACCAACAAAATAGCCAATTAAAGTAAAAATTTTAAGCCATTCGCAGGCCTGGTCAAATTCTGGCAATGACAAAATAACATCAGGAGTGACAGAGACCTTACCTCATGAAATACCTTGGGAACAAATTTCCTTGGTCGTTTGCTCAGAGGGGGTTCCATGATCACCTATAGCCGATGCTCCAGCTCCAACAAAAACTGCAAAGCTAAAGATGGTCGTGACCGTTAAAAAAAGCTAAGAAACTCTCACAATCAATGTGGTATGAAGGGATAGGTCATAAATACAATATGCCAACCTTAATAAAAAATAATAGGATGGACGCAACATTCACTTGCAGAGCCTGTAAAAAAAATGATGGTTGTATAATTGTATTTAAGTGTTTTATTTTAAAATATGATTAAAAGTCTAAAAAATATTGTATAAAAGAGTAGTTTTAAAATGATTCAAATAATATACATAGTCATATTAAAATATAATGATTAGAACAAATTTTATATCATATAGGAAAGGGGATTTAATAGTTGAGCACCCTAATTTCACGATTTTCAAAATCGTACATGGAAATTTCAAATCACTTCCAATTTTTTACAACTTACTTGAAAAGCCCCCTACCTATAACTAAGGTTTGAAGGCCACTTCATTAAATATGATTGTGCATCAACATGTTTTTTCGTCAAGGTGTGCAAAAATGTCCCCCCAAAAAAGTGAGACCAATACTTGTGCACTAAGTCGTGTTTTTTTGGTGTGTTGATGTGGTATCATATGATTTGTTTCTTTTTAGATCTAAGGAATACATTTCATTCAATTACAGGTAGTCATTTTCAACAATAACAACTTTAAATTCACAAGTATCGGTGTAATATTGCTAAAAATTATTGGGCATCAAATCAACAAGTTCTATCATGACTATTGGAATGCACTCAACTACTGGGTCCTCTCCCCTATAATATTATTCTCAATAAGATGACTCAAACAAATAATTCTCATGCAAAAAAATGTTTGACAAGGTAAATCATCAAGTTTAGACCTAAATTGTAATTAACATGACATCTAAGGCCAAAATTTGATGGTTGTGTGAATTTATTTTGGTTATTTTGTTGTAAAGTATGGTGGTACCCTAAATTTTGAGAATTTAGAAGTTCCAATCCATTATCAAGAAACAAGCTTCTCCATACTAAAAAAATCAAAGGAAGGAAGCTTTATGACACAAATAAATAGAACTAACTAATCGAAGCCTTCAGAAAATGCTGGAATTTTGAATTGCTGCAAAGATGATGCCGATAGAGGTTGAAGATGGTCAAATTTTAAAAATCTAAAAATGACCCAGTTTGGGAAATCAAATTTCCTATCTCTAGTAGAAATATTAGCTTTTCACGATGTGTTTTGGATTTTCGACCAAAGCCAAATCCAAAAGTTAGGTAGTTATTTTTTAGTTAGTTTATTGTTTTTTCAAAATGATTTGTAATAAGGGTTGTGTCTTTTCACCTTAAAAAGATGTGAAAGCCACACACACACACACACACACACATACATAATGTAAAATGTAAAGAGAAGACAACATAATACAATTTCACATATTTGGATAGTTTTTAATCAACAAGTGTAACGTGGACTTGGATGTACTATTTTTTCAAAATCAATAAAGACAAGTGATTTTTTCTTTCATCTGTGGGAATTGATTCAACTTCATTTTCGATCAATCCTTTGGATAAAATCTTTAGGTTTTCTTCAAAGTGATAGTTTGATGTTGCATACTTTATTGAATAAATTTACAACTTTCATTATCAATTGGTCTTTTCATCTTGCATGGTTAAATTCAATTGATTGTGGCCATAATCAATCGGTCTGTCATTTGAGGAGTTAAAATCAATTGAGATAGTTGTGGATTTGTCTTAAGATACATGCTCATCATAACTCCTTTGAAGTGATATGTTTCTTGCAAACATACTTTGAGGTTGTACATAGGGTTGGAATGATTTTGACTCTATTGCCCATGATGGAATAAGGAACTGGTCTAATCATTATTTGGATTATAGTTATTCATTTCATTGTTTATAGTTTTGTGATATCTTATCTATCTATTCATTTCAATTTACATACATAATTACTAAACATTCTTTCAATTACTCAAAGTATTTCAGTTTACTATTTATGATATATTGCTTTCAGTTGGATTTCTTTCAAGTGCATTGCCATACTTGAGAGAGAGGGTTTGAGGTGTATTCTATATGTTATAAAAAACCTTAAGACTTGAAGGATAAGTTTAAGGTATAGGCCAACCAACCTTAGTTCTGCAGAGCCAGAATTGCAGAGGGTTCAACCTTGCCTTGGTTGAATCTTGTTAGTTGGCCAAATCACTTGGGTTTCCTAGAATTGGATTGGCAAGTCCATAGGAAATCCAATCTGTTGATTTGAGCACCAACATATTGGAGACTCTGCTAGGGATTTGTCTATGAAAGACAACGTTGAAGTTTACTTAGAAGCTATGGTGATATATTTAAGACTCTATTGGGAGAAAAGAACTCAAAAGACAGTAAGTATTTTCCTTCTAGCGAGAAGGTGGCGACTCTATTTAACAAAGCATTTCAGTTAGTGACTCTACTGAGGGAGAAGACTCAGAAGGAGACAGTGGATATTTTTTTTCAAAGGTATCGATCATTTCAAAGAAACCCTTTTATTCCAGATGGCATCAGGCCATTGGACTTCAATAATTTTGATTATGAACCTAGTAGGTTATCCCCAAAACTTTCACAACTTGTACCAAAGTTCCATGGAGAATGGGATGAATCAGCACTGCAACACTTGGATGCATTTTATACATTCATAGAGGATTATGAGGTTTCTATAGAGGATCAAATAATGAAGCTATTTTTCAAGAAATTAAAAAAAAATGCACAAGAAGAATATGAATCATTACCTACACAGTCTATTTCATCATGGAGACAGTTTGAGCAATGGTTTCTTGATAATTTTCATGATGCTAGTGAGGAGGACAACATTTGTTACGAACAATATGAAGACCAAAACTGCAGCATGGAAGAGGATATTAGTACATCTCCACTTGATGCATTCTTCAGTTTGGAGAGATTTGAGGGGGAGTCTACACCACATTTGTTCGTAAGGATGGCAAGCATTTATAACAAGATACCATCAAACATCATACCCCCACGCAAGGAATCCATAAGAAAACTTTGTGAGTTAGGAATCTCGCTAGATTACCCTGATTTGAAGTTTTTCTTTCAAATATTAAAAGAAGAATATGAAGACAGAGAAAAGGAGGCTTATGACCAAAATGAAAAAAGATGGCAATCTTAGTGATGAAGAAGAAAACATGTGTTATGAACAAAACATGTGCTATGAATAGGAAGAAGATCCAAATTACATTATGGAAGAGGAATCTTACATGTCCCTTTGGATAAATTCTTCAAATTGGAAAGATATGAGGGCGAACCTGCAGTACATTTGTTCACGAGAAATATAAAAATTTATAGGGAAATACCTTCAGATATCAGGCCTCGTAGAAGGGAATTAATGGATAAATTTCGTGAGTTAGGAATCTACCATGAATATCAAATGAGAATTTTTCTTGATCAAATATGTGAGGAATTGAGGGAAGAAAATGATGAATATAGGGAAGAATTTACAAGTTCTCCAAATTTGAATGCAACTGAAGTTTGTGATCAGACTAAAAGGGCTCCTATACATAAAAATAATGATGACATGAAAGAAGAGAATTCGGATTAGATTGAATAGGATCTTGTATATGGTGAGATTTGTATGGAGACAAATATCAATGACCATGATGATGAGGGAGAAAATCTTCTCAGTACAAAAGAAATTTTAGTTTTGTTAGACATGGAATATCAAAAACATGTTGAGAAGAGTGGTCAATATTTTTTTTTCAATCCACCACAGTAAACAAGTTAATGTATCAACATATATTCAAGAGGTACTAGATCAAGAAGATAAATATTGCCAAGAACCAAATAATGGAGATGAAATAGAACAACATACTGTGTGCTAAAAATGTGTCACACTTCTATGAGTCATTCCATTCAAATTTGCTCAAGAATGAGGCTTCAAATATCGACTCATAGCTCACTAGTCATGGAGTGCAAAGGTGTGTGATGAAGGCCCTCAGATTGACCTAGTTGTGCCCTTGCAAGTACACCATGAAATGAGAGATTCAATGCATGAAAATGACAACTATTCTATATGATTGCAATGCATAAAAGGAAATTAATATATATGATAACAATGCATGGTTATTTTATGAAAGGAAATACAAATGCAAGATTAATTTATGAAAGGAAACATAGATTTAATCTAATATGAAAGTGTAAAATTATTCTAAATGGATTGTCATGGGGCATGAAAGAAGAAGACAAGAAGAGAGAAGTTGCAATATCCATGCTCAAGTGCTCAAATTCTCCTCCAAAATTGCTCTCCAAATCTGCCACATAACAATAGCATAAAATCTTTATTTTTTGTGATCCTCCAAATGAGAAGGAGAGGTGTCCTTTTAAAGAGAAATGGACAGTAGAGATTAAAAGACAAAATCAAAGGCCATGATTAAGAGGCAAAAAAGCCCACCACTTAAGAAGATGTGTAGAAAAAAGAACTTTATTTTTTTTTATTTGATTTATTTCCTTTTTCAACAAAGGAGGATTTAAGTGGGGGTTTTATTTAATTAAAAAAGGGATTTTCTTTTAATTAAATAAAATTATTTAATTTAATTAAAAGAGATATTTTAATTAAATGAGATAATATTATTTAATTAAGAGAAATTTTAATTAAATAAGATAAGATTATTTAATTAAAAATAAATTTTAATTAAATAAGATTATTTTATTTAATAAAAATGAATTGTTTTCTTTTAATTAAATAAGATAATTGATGAAATGATCAAATCTTAGGAAATATTAAAATAATTGAATTGATTACGATTTGAACAAGGAAATTGATTTGAATTGAAAATGTTGCAAAACATTCATTCAAGAATTTGATAAATTGATAAATTGATAAATGGGGGTCCATAGTCTAGGTGACCATTTTAGGGTGCATACATTTGCCCCTCTTTGACTAATGTGTGATCATTCTGGGAACACATGTAGTCAAAGAATGCAGTTGAAGTGTGAGATCGATTTGGGATCACAAAAC
>MU224108.1:1439604-1449849 GCA_018584345.1 Thuja plicata
AGAAAAATAATATGACTGGTTTAGATGGGTGGATGGATGAAAAGGATTCAAGGGTATGCATCTATGTTGATCTTGAGGAAAGATAGGAGATGGAGGGATGTAAGGACCCAAGATGGATGACAAATTATGAGAGTTAGGAGGGGAAAGTGAAGTGACATAAGGACCCAAGATGGAAGCAAAACGTGAAGCCCTTAGTATTGGTGGAGGAGGTCAAAGGATGGACGTGGAAGACGCAAAAGGATAATCAATAAGTTCATTAGTGCGTATATGAAAACCAAGGAAATCAACATCTTTAGAGTGAGCATTAGGATTTTCAATAGGATCGTGAACATCCTAAATATGAGCACCTTCTTTGAAAGGATTGTTTGAAGCTTGGAAAGACTTAGGAAGAGTAGAAAGTGGAAGAAAACATGGAGTGGTAGAACAAGAAGATGGAAGACTTTGATCTTGACAAGGATTTTTGGATAGCATAATGGCATAATTTTCCTCTTGATTTTTAATAGGCTTAATATTGGAAGTAACAACACCATTTTTAATAACCTTAATGGACGTATCATCTTTGGAAAACGTAAGTGGGGTAAGGTTATTTTGATTGTCAATAAGCTCAACGATGTAAGTAGTAACTTGATCTTGCTTAGGAGAAGACTTAAGACATGGTGGAATGAATGAGAAAGGGCGTGCGGGATCAAAAGAACCATGAAACAGATAAGAGACATCATGAAAAGGATTGGATGACATGGAGGTTTCTTGATCTTGATCTTTCTTTATATTCTTTTCTTTATCATTTTTAGAGTCCTCTTGACATGGAGCCACTTTTAAGGACAAGGAAGCATGTTGGAATTGTATGGGAGACTTGGGAAGAGATGGGGAAGGATTAGCTGAAGTAGGAATTATAGCATATAACGGCTTAGGATCTTTAGGTTTAGCATTATTGAAATTTTTTGCAACCAAGTGAAGGTTAGATTGAGTTTCTTTAAGAGGTAGCCCTTGAGGATAACTATAGGAAATCACATGAACAACATTAGGACCTCTGTCGGATGAAGGATTTGTGGAAGATTTGGCAACTTTAGGAGATGCATGGGTATTGGAGGAAGTAGAAGATGGAAGGAAATCACCACAAGACAACAGTTCCTCATTAACATGATCTTGCTTGAGAGTGCAATATTTATTTTTAGCATGAGAATCCTTAGAGGAGAGATTCTTGTAGTAGCTACGTTTATAATCAGCGCGGAAATCTTTCTCTTCCTCAGTGTCATCCAGGTATTGTTCACAAAAATTGTCAAATTCTCTTTCAAAATTAGAATCATATGGATCACCATCACAATCTATCCAATGTCAACACCCATTACCAGTAAGAACAAGAACATGACGAGGACTCTTAGGAATAGAGGTGTCATAGGTATCACTATATTGTCCATCATCATAGTCATCATAGTCATAAAAAATGGGTGTCACTCTTCGTGGAAGAGGTATCACAAGGATTGTCACATTGCTCATTATGGTATGTCTTGAAAAGAGAAGTATGACTCTTGGGATAAGTAGAAGAAGAACGAGATCATGGAGAAGAGGAAAGTGAAGACCTAGTGGAGGAAGAAGACTTAGATGATGAGGAAAAATTAGAAGACTTAGAAGATGAAAGATGTTTGGAAGAAGGAGGTTGTGACAAGATTATGTCTATGATTCTGCCAAAGATGTCTGAGTCATTTGCTTTTTCTTATTCTTGCCATAAATTCATTACTCATGTAATATCTAGAAGGATCATTGGAGGAATAACATGTCATGAATTGAGAAATAAGTTTGAGATCATCTATTGTCAAGAGACATTCCTTAACAAGATAGTTGAAATCCATGGTTCTAGAAGAAGAGGAATCAAGCATGGGAGTGACAGAAGAGATGAATAGAAGGTAGACTAGATAATAAGAGGAAAAGAATTGAGAACGAAGAAGAGGAATAAGCGTGAAGGAAGAAGAGAAATGATGGAAATGGGAGACTAGGAAGACATGGGAGATGTGGAAGAAAGAATACCAAGAGTCATTTTGTGCAACTTGATACCATTTACATTCATTTGGATGTTGAGCAACATGTCATAGCACTTTTGGGGAGATCTATTGAATTTTTTATCACTCGGGAACTTAGATTTGTTCATTTTAATTGACCAACTAGATGCATTAACAAATTTTTATCATCAATCAGGCACCCAAGATAGCAATAGGGAGCAAACAAATATCTTCAAACAATGAGCAAGGGAAAAAGAAACATTGCACATGAATAAGAATAGTGACATAGTATTCTACTCCATGAAGATCTTACTTGTGTATGTTCTCAAAAGGTTTTCCAATCATGCACATAGTCCTAGAAAAGAAAAAGTTGGTTTCACTATGGTTCTTAGTAATGGTTTGACTCTGTAAATTTTGCAATCTCAAGTGGGTGAAATCCAATCCCGGTGCACCAAGGTTTTGAAACAGTCCGAGAATTTGATCAATCAGGAGCTGCTGAGGAGATCTGACAACCCAACAAGAAACTACACCCGTGAAGATTTCTTCTACAAGGACATTTATATAGCGGTTGTTTCTACTATGGCGAAAATCACTATTACCTCTTGAAGTTTTGTCCACATGGTTTACCCAATAAAGGAAATGTCCACTATGGTTAACCCTCTCTAACAAGGAAGACTTATAATATGAACCACGTGGGGACTTGGTTTGGATTCAAGGTTTCCAAGTTTTTGATTCTCCCAAAAGGGAAAAGAGCATAATCCTCTAGCCTCTTCACCTCACCAAAACATAGCAAGAAAGATTAATTGAACCACTAATTTGAAATCACCTCATCCAAGTTTCACACAACAACAAATGACACCAACCTAAAGAGAGAAAGTACCACCAAAATTTGAAGCCCAAACCAAGTTTGAAGTAATGACAAATCCTTCCCTACCTACAAGGAGATCTATCGTCAAGAAGAGCTTCGCATGTAAGACAAGCGAATGAAGCCCACTCTCTCAAGATCGCCAAAAATAGTGTTCATAAGGCCTAATTACTATGTGAGACATATATGCAAGAAAGCAAATCTAGGTTCAAATTTTATAGCACCAATTGGAAATGTGATCTATGAAAGCAAGAAACACTCAAGTTAAACACATGAGAGGTTCATTTTTATTTCCAAAATCCAAATGTTATAGAGATGCAACAAAATACCTCAATTCCAAAGCAACGCGCTTAGTAGATTTTACTTTATTGTTTCTTTTGTTGAGCTTTTCCGCGAAAGCAAGCCACGAACTCTCCAACAAGAAAGACAAGCAAACAAACAAACATGATATGCAATGTATATTCAACTTATGCAAACCCTAGGGTTAGATCTGAAAATCAAATGTTAGGAGAAATAATAACCAGCAAATAATCCAAATGAAAACTCACATCATGCATTGAACCATGTGAAAAATAAGTGCAAACTAATCATTAAATGTCTTTTTTTTTAATTTTTATTTTTGACCTAGTCAACAAGATTGGACCTATATGACATAAATTCGGATCCCAAACCCTAAATGCAGAAAAGAGACCCCTGTTAAAAAATAGAGAGCTTTCCAAAAATGTAAAATTTTTAGCAATATTTTATGATTTGTGCCCTAGGGACCCTATTTATCAAAATAGAACAGTTTTTTAAAGATCAGATTTTTAAGCCATTATTTGTCATAAAAAAAAACACAGAGAACATACCTCCTATAGAATTCCAAGAGCTTTCCAAAAATGTAAATTTTTTTGAAAAATTTGCTAATTTGCGACCATAAATGAATTTTCATGAAAAATAATAAATCATGGAAAAATGATCCAAAAATTCTAATTTTTAAACTGAGACACCTTTGACCCAATGCCAACCTGAAAAAAAGAATTCAAACCAAAAATCCAAGCCGTTTGGGAGATATGATCAATCTTTAAAAAAACCCTAGGTTTTGCCTTCAACTTATTATGCACAAGGGTTAGGCTTGAAAAACTTCAATAAAATAACCATGTAAAGATTAGAAAATTTGAATAAAATGAAAGAAAATCAGAAGCATCATTCCCCACGGTGGGCGCCAAAAATGTGTGCTAAAAATGTGTCACACTTCTATGAGTCATTCCATTCAAGGTTGCTCAAGAATGAGGCCTCAAATATCAACTCATAGCTCCCTAGTTATGGAGAGCAAAGGTGTGTGATGAAGGCCCTCAGATTGATCTAGTTGTGACCTTGCAAGTACACCATGAAATGAGAGATTCAATGCATGAAAATGACAACTATTCTATATGATTGCAATGCATAAAAGGAAATTAATCTATATGATAACAATGAATGATTATTCTATGAAAGAAAATACAAATGCAAGATTAATCTATGAAAGGAAACATGGATCTAATCTAACATGAAAGTGCAAAATTAATCTAAATGGATTGTCATGGGGCATGAAAGAAGAAGACAAGAAGAGAGAAGTTGCAATATCCAAGCTCAAGTGCTCAAATTCTCCTCCAAAATTGCTCTCCAAACCTGCAACATAACAATAGCATAAAATCTTTATATTTTGTGATCCTCCAAATGAGAAGGAGATGTTTCTTTTTAAAGAGAAATGGACGGTAGAAATTAAGAGGCAAAATCAAAGGCCATGATTAAGAGGCAAAAAAACCCACCACTTAGGAAAATGTGTAGAAAAAGAAACTTTATTTATTTTTATTTAATTTATTTCCTTTTTAACAAAGGGGGATTTAAGTGGGGGTTTTATTTAATTAAAAGAGGGATTTTTTTTAATTAAATAAGATTATTTACTTTAATTAAAAGGGATATTTTAATTAAATAAGATAATATTATTTAATTAAGAGAAATTTTAATTAAATAAGATAAGATTATTTAATTAAAAATGAATTTTAATTAAATAAGATTATTTTATTTAATAAAAAAGAATTGTAATCTTTTAATTAAATAAGATAATCGATGAAATGATCAAATCTTAGGAAATATTAAAATAATTGAATTAATTACAATTTGATCAAGGAAATTGATTTGAATTGAAAATGTTGCAAAGCATTGATTCAGGAATTTGATAAATTGGTAAATGGGGGCCCATAGTCTAGGCGACCATTTTAGGGTGCATACATTTGCCCCTCTTTGACTAATGTGTGATCATTCTGGGAACACATGTAGTCAAAGAATTTTCATAAAAAATCATAAAAAATTATAAATCATGGAAAAATGATGTGAGAAATCTAATTTTCAAACTGCGACACCTTTGACCCAATGCCAGCCTGCAAAAAAAATTCAGACCAAAAATCCAAGCCGTTTGGGAGATATAATCAAATCTTTCAAAAAACCCTAGGTTTTATCTTCAACTCGTCCTGCACAAGGGTTAGGCTTGAAAAACTTCAATAAAATAACCATGTAAAGATTAAAAAATCTAAAAATCTGAATAAAATGAAGAAAAATTAGGAGCATATGCCCCATGGTGGGTGCCAAAAATGTGTGCTAAAAATGTGTCACACTTCTATGAGTCATTCCATTCAAGGTTGCTCAAGAATGAGGCCTCAAATATCGACTCATAGCTCCCTAGTCATGGAGTGCAAAGGTGTGTGATGAAGGCCCTTAGATTGACCTATTTGTGTCCTTGCAAGTACACCATGAAATGAGAGATTCAATGCATGAAAATGACAACTATTCTATATGATTGCAATGCATAAAAGGAAATTAATCTATATGATAACAATGCATAATTATTCTATGAAAGAAAATACAACATACAACATACAAAGTATGCACATACACATATGATTAATCTATATTTTAGGGTGCATACACATACAACATATAAATAGAAAAAGTTTCAGAGGAAAAGTCTCATGGAGATATGCTCAAGCCCTCTAAGTTCCTGAATCCATTGTTTAAAGAGGAAGTAGAGAAATATATGCTTGTGTTCTCTATGCCCTTGAATCCATTATGTGAAGGAAATTTTCTATAGAATCAAATCTATCAACATCATGATGAAGGTAGCAGGCCTAAAGATGATTTTTAAGTTGATAACACTCAAAATATGCATTCAGAAGGTAATATATCATTTAGTTCATCCTATAAGTGAGATTTGTATGAGACTTGTGAAGATGAGATTGGAATAACCAAGCATAATGACGAGAATATGTTGAAGAAAAGTTCTGAAAACTATCCAAATATCCTATCTGATCATATTCTTGATATAAGAGGAGTAATAGTTCCTGAATATGACACTACAACATTTGGGGTCAAATTTTGACGCCAATTTGCGACGACGCTACCATTTGTGTGTGATTTTTGTATTTTTTTTCCAAGTACCCCTGATGCTGTCGTAATGGCGACGATACCATCATAATTGCGACACCCTCTTGATTATAAACAAAAATAAATAAAAAGAAAGGCTCATTTGTGATCGAGTAGTGCATGCGAGCGGAAGAGCGCCCTAATTACTATTGAATGTCGAAGACGTGAAGAATAGGTGAATCTCGATGGATTTTTTTTAGCTGAAGATCCTGTAGGATTCTTTGTATTCAATCTGGCTGGTAAGCTCTCCATTTTGTTGCGCAGGCCATGTCCCTCATTAGGTATGTCTTTGTACCTTTTATTAAATGAAATATCACTGTTGTAGATCATTTGTGATTTCATTACTTGAAAAATCATAAAAAAATTGTATTTTCCTCTTGTATTGGTGATTTCATTAGACATCTGGACTTTTTCTTATTATCTTTTGATACATGTGTCTCTGCTAAATCTGCTTTTATATGCTCGTGAATAAGGGTTCATATATTTGTGCTCTAGTTGAAAGAAAAACATAATGAAAACCCTATAAGCTCTGTTTTTCTTGCAAGCCGCGGGTCTCTCAGTTGAGGGTTTCAATTTGGAAAACTGTGACTTTACTCTTTGAAACCCATTTTGATTTTATGCACATTTCAATGCTCTATACTTTATGTTGTCCGAGCTTTCTTTCTGCTGTGAGTTTTCTTTGTGCTTGTACTGGAAAATGGGCATTTATTTTTTACTGGCAAATGGAAGGTTTGGTTCAAAATGATTTCACTGCGGTAGCCATGGGACATGAGTTTCCCTAAGACAATTTGTAATGTGATTTGTTCATTTTATCGAATCTCCTCGTTTGGTTCATATTTTGAAATTTGTGAAACTATTTTGAACATGGATGCTTTTGAACATGATCATGGGACAATAGAGAAGGATATAATCAAAATTAAAAATCATAGAGAAAATTGTTTCTCTGTCCATTAAGATTAGGCTTCCCAGTTTTCACCATAACATTCTTCATTCCTTGTTACAATCCTTTGTCACAATAGAATCCCTGAGTGGTTACCTAGAGATTATTTAATAGAAATTATATTGGATCTAGTGTTTCAAACACAATTGGAAATCATTAAATCTCATTGCACTTTGTTAAAATACCCTAGACCACTAAGAGGGAGAGGTGAATTAGTGGTCTTTAATGAAAATTTATTAAACATGTAGATGCTTTAAAATTAGTTGCATGAAAACATAATTTTGACTATCAACACAAAACAATAACATAAAGTCATATATCAATCCATAGAACAATTGAATCATATATGCACATCACATAACACCAATGTTTGAGTGGAAAATCATTGAAGGGTAAAAATGTTAGAATAATAAGCAGAAAAATGCAAATATTAACACACTGAAGAGAACACAATAACACAGAAATTTAACGTGGTTCACCCAATCCCTGGGCTACGTCCACCAACAATGAGTCCAATGTCTTTATTATTATCCAGTGATTACAATCTAAAACCTACAACTCAATACCGCCACAGGAAGCTACAAAATCCCTCATACAATGAATCTCAAAAAACCTTAAGCCCTTTTCACAAGTATTTTTGACTTAACCTAATTAGGGAAAAAAATACTCCGACTAATAGAAAAATTGATGGCCGACCCAGGACACTGCAAGGGGCGTTGCCCCTTGAATTTGAGCTTGGGGGCGCTGCCCCTAATCCCCTGTAGATAAGTCTGGGGGGGAAACCACGCCGAAAGAACCTGAGTCTGATTAGGCTCCAAATACATAACAAAAAACCCACTATGTAATAAACTTCATTAAGCCTCACTGACCGTGAAAACCTCACTGGTTACAAATATGCCTCACTGGAAATACAAGTCTCAATGGCTACATTCAAGGTATCAACCCTAGGAGCACCAACCCCTTACAAATATATCACTGATCAAAACCTCACTAGTTACATCCAAAGCACCAACCCTAAGAGCACTAACTCCCTTACAAAGTTCTTAAGATGAAATAATCATGATTCAAATGGCTACTTTATTTTATTATAGAGCACTAAATAATCTTCTCTCATCAATATATATATATATATATATATATATATATATATAATCAAGATCTACCTAGGGGGCAGTACCCTTTATATTGATAAAAGAAAAATTACAGCTGAGCTAGGGAATATCTTTCTAATTACAAAAAACTAAAACTGAAATTCTATACACCCCGACTCAATGAAAGAGGTAGCCAATTCCATCTCCTATCAAAATCAACCTAACTACTACCTCTACCGAGAACAATTTGTCATTGGCCTGACATAATGCCACAAATTTGCTCATGTTATGCAACACAAGCCTTGAATAGCTCCCAGACCTTTTTCATCATCTTTTTGTTCCCTTTGTCCTCCGGGGAAACCAGACTCTTTAAGACACCTCCCGAGAGACCGATGTCCATCAAATCCAGCGCGATAGTCACCTACATGAAAAATTCCTCTGCAAGCATTCTTCTTAACATTCCATTCACCGGAACTGCATGACCTATTACTTGAAGAATAGGCTGAAAGAGATTGAGAATGACCTTCCCGTCATGAACATGAGCATCTGGCCAGTATTCGACCCCTAATAAACTGAGCATGGTCACCTTCTCCTTGTTATTGGCTTGGCTAAAAATATGCTTAATTTGCTCTTTTGGTGATTCCTTCAACTCCGCCTCCTGGTTGCATCTGCATCTAATGCTCATCATATTAGCCATTTGGCACTGCAATCTGGGTAGGATTCAGATCCTTCAAATATGCTGTGAAGCTCTATACCAACAGGAATTTAAAGGAATGAGATCTCTGTCAACAGAGTCCTCTGCAAAGAATGTACGACTGCTAAGTTCACGAGCCTCCACCTAGTCACCCCTACAAAAGTTGGGAAGGACCTTGCAGTGGTCACGTGCGATGGTAGAATAGTCCCATCCTTCCTGCCCGCGCCGACAATACCACCTGTAGCCTATACCCGTCTTGTCTAGAGAATCTATATCCAAATATACTAATTTTTTGAGATCCTCTGATATCGGGTCATCCTTACCGAATTCCCTTCCTCTGTCTAAACAAAATATTACAATACACAACACTGATGACTTTCTTATACACTATTACAATCCTTTGCAAACACAATGTTAACACTTTATATCTCATTTTCAATGGATATCTACAAAAAGAAGATTGGTTGTCACTTAAGTTCTTATCATCTTCTTTCTTTCAACACACATTAAATATTCATGTTACTGCATCATTTAACTATGATAATTTTCACTATGTTTGTTTCTGCACATTACACTTTGTATCAACAACTTACCAAAAAATCATCTACATATTTCAATCTTCATCAAACAGTTAGAAGAAATAGTTGCACGCAAACCTATCCTGTTAACTTCTTGTCAAATGTTTGTTGTAGGAACTACCCATTGTCATTTAAGAAACTAATCCCTTATCTTCAAACCCATGTCTATGAATAATTGTGCATTGATCTAAGGTATGACTTTTAGAAGTCATTCTAAAAACAATAATAGATTATTGCTCCATAGTATGCTAATTTATTGAAGTTCTTGTCGCACATTGCTCCACATTGCTCCACTCTACCTGCACTAAGGTTATTGGTCTTTAGTTATGTCATTTTGAGGAGTTATCATGAGATTTTTTGTTCCTTGTTATTGTCATATAGGAAGAGGATAATAGTGAGTCTTGGTCACAATAATATTCTAATATATCTATGGTGTCTAGATCGTTTTCCTTATTTTTATGGATTCCTACCTAAAATAGGCACACTAGGGGGTAGATCAACTTGGGATATTGTCATTGACCTTGTTGTAGGATTGATTTGTTCTAGTGTTGATCTTGATACTCTGTGTGTTATGTCCTAAATTTATTTTCCCCACACACACTATTGACTCCATTTCTAAAGGATCTTACAATAGATTTT
>MU224108.1:1480206-1496379 GCA_018584345.1 Thuja plicata
GGTGAACCAAACATGTCATGTCATATTCCGGATATCATTTTGAGGATATGATATTCCAGAATTGCAGCATATTCCAGAATTGACTATATCCGACATTCCGTATGCCTGCGTCCAAACGGGCCCTAAGTGTTGTGAAAATGTGTGTATGAGAAATCATACCATATCAAGTTGACGTCAATGACAATACAAATCAATGGCAATACAATACATTAACTGATTTAATGTCTTGCATTTACTTTCTGCAGCTCGGTGATCATCAACTTTGTCATCTTCAAACATTCAATCAGTTATAGTTCATCAGGATGAGTGTTTTGGATAAACATTTGGGCTACAAAAAGTGAATTAATAATATGATATGTAGGACAATGACAATTTTGACAAGGTGACATGCGAAAAAAGGTAGAATGATAAAGAGAATGTACTTTAAAATTTTGGATTCAATTTCATTGATTTTACAATTATGTCTAGTTTTTTTTGGCTTCACACTCCAACTTCCTTTTTATTCAAAGTCTAATTTTATATCAATCTGATAGTAATAGTAAAAATTATGACAACGATTTTTTTTATAAAATTTAAACAAAAAACATGATTAAACATTCAAACACTAGGAAAATGAAAAATATTAGTCTACACAAACAAATTCAACCTAGAAACATGCAATTTACTTCTTCTACACTAACAAAACAAAAAGGTGGTAGAATATGTAAACAACGATTGATACTTTATCCACACCATGAAAAAAGTGTTTCTATGACAGATAAAGCACAAATTATAGAAAAGAAAATAGTAGGTGGATCCTATAACACAAGATCCCCATGCATTTTTACCAGTTTTTGTGATTCCAAAGAATGCAAGCATAATATAGTTTGTAGTGTGTGTGTGTGTGTGTGTGTGTGAGAGAGAGAGAGAGAGATCACATTATTATTTGATTTGCAATTTTCCAACCCTTAGGATTGTATTTCCCTTGGGCATCCAACTCAAAGTGTTGGATTGACATATCAACACCCACATGCATGTTTTTTGCATTTTCTCAAAAAAAATGTAATCTCAAGTGTGCTATCCATTAGGTTTGCACATCCTTCAACATGAAGTTTAAAAAACACCACATTAAATTTAAACTCACTCTTATTTTTTTAACCATGATTTTTTTCATGTTTTTAATATGTTAAGGTTTTGATCTTTTATTTATTTTGCCAATGTCTCCATTTTGTAATAAAAAAACCTATGTATGGTATTTTGGCTTCATTTTTTATCATTTCCTTGAACTTTGAAATAAATTATTTTTTAGAAACTAGACTCTATTCTATGCACAATAAAAATAATAATATTTTATTATTTTTTAAATAAACTAAGAGTTTGCACTTCCAATTTTTTTTTTTTTCAAAATTATCAACTTTGAAAAATAGTAGAAAAATTATACGTTCATTAAAAAATAGCATAAAATGAGCATAAACTACATGATGCCAACTAATTTTTAATTGAAGTAGTTTTTGAAATACTAAAAGAAGGTTAACATTTTATGGGGTCCACACCATATGTCATGTTATGTTATTTTGATGAAAACAAATGTACTTTGTGTGAAACCCCTATTTGAGCCCCTTATAGATGCACAAACACAACTAATCTCCATGCAAAATGTATCGTTGACCAAATTTCAAAAAATGGAAAACACAACAGATTTTCTTGAAATTTTCAGCATTTGTTCTTCATGATCTTCATATTTTGTGGTGGAAAGCAAAACAAATTGCAAAAAAAAAAAGTGTGTTTCTCGACTCTGGAAAAAAAGAGATTTAACTTTTTTTTTTTTTGTCTTTGGTGCGTTTTGCATGGAGATTAGCCAATGCCTAGATGCGCCATTTAGAAGGAAAATACTTTTTTAGAAAGTAGATTTAGAGCACTATGACTCTTATTGTTATTGCATCTTCAAATTTTGAGGGTAACTATCTTTAATTTCTCATTGAAGATCAATATTTCTTTATTTTATAAAAAAATGTAGCCACTTGAAACACCCTTGTGGTACCCATTTCCATTCACTTACCTATATGATATCCCACCTTCACTAGGTTGAGGTGGTGAAAAAACCACTATATAATTCTTCAAATCCCTTTACCTCAAGCAGGTGAGAGAATAACTCAAGGTTATGCAATGTGCTTCTGAACAACTCATGTCCCTCCTAAAGATTTTTAAAGCCTTTCAAGATAATTATAATTATTTATTTCAAACAAAAGAGAATCCTACAAAGTAATATCAAGATTTAGAATAGTTCTTCGATGGTCCTCCTAGTCTTGAATTTTAGGCTTGAAAGCTTCTAGTGATGCTCCACTCAAGTTTGATGAGCTTTTTATTTTGTGCTTATGCAAATGGTCAATAAAATGGTCCATGACCTTCATAGCTTTCCTTGTTTGTTCTTCAAAGCTACTCGACATTTCACTACTCCAAACTTGTTGCAAATCTACAAAGGAAGCTCTCTTCAATAAATCCTTATGAGGTGACAATAATTGAAAGGAATATCAAGTTTATAAGTTGAACGTTTCTAGCTAAAGTTCATACCAAAATAGCAAATAAATTCATATTTATAAGTACAACAATCAAATTACATCCCCCCCCCCGAAAAAAAAAAAAAAAAAAAAACTCAAGATTTTTGAAAGGGAATATTGAATCATCTCGTTTCCTTAAAAAAGTTCATACTCATTGAAGTAATTCTCCTTATAATTTAAACACTGAAAAATTTAGTTCTCGTATAAAGCATTTATAATTTAAACACTGAAAAATTTAGTTCTTGTATAAAGCATTTATACAATGCCAAAAATATTCCCATATTCTTGGAAACATTAAGAGAGGATTAAATTTTACATATTATTCAAAAACATGAAAAGATTGATGTTGTATGATTTACACATAAATATACCATTTATAACTCACATAAGATCCAAAACCATCAGCCTGATCGAACTAGTTCTATTGGATAGGTGAAGCTTTTGCACTATGGTTGGTCAACAAAAGAAAGAACATGTTAAGACGTAAAAATTAAAGACCTTGATAACCAAAGAGTTGTAGTTTAATTAGTTGAGCACAATGGATGATGAAGATAGTATATTCCTTGATTATGTCATCCACAAAGTTTAAATCTTTAAAGGTATGACTATGATTCAAGGGATGAGGTTGGGATTCTACTCTAGACAACTTTGGTGGAATGCATACTCCTCAATCTTTGGCTCGCAACACAATGTGTAAGGAACATGGTATGTTCTATGATTATGACATCCACAAGGTTCAAACCCTTGGAGATGTAAGTATGTTTTGAGGGATGAAGTTGGGATCATAACCTAGCGATTTTAGTGGAGTGGATATTCTTGAGTTGTTGACTTTTAACCAATAAAAATAATAACATACAGTATGAAATAGAAAATCCAACTTTTAGATGATATAAAATCCTACAATAAAAAAGAGAGGACTCCAATACGAACTCTATGATGCATGTAACAATGTGGAAGAGTAAGAATAATATACTATTGGGGTTGCATGATCTTATTTATTATATTTTGGCACTGTATTAACATTTTTGTTGTTGTCTTTCAATTTATTATTCCAAGTGGTTGAGAACTTGTGCTATTGAAAGACAGGTCGCAAGTTCAAATCTCATAGGGGGTAAGATATGTACTCCCCAATTGTAGCACAGTTAGGTGCATCCCACAAGGAGTACATGGTAGTCCCATATTATTGTCACCATACGTATACCCAAAAACAAATGGTTGTTATAGTGAACTATAAAATATCTTTTCCTTCTCTTTATCACTTTGATAAATAATAACTTCAAATGCTAGCCACTTGCATAATTGCATGTTTAGCCACTTCATTCATTTTTGTGCCGAAAGAATGGCCAACCCAGTAAATTATAAAATCCCTCCATGCTTTCTAAAATGCTGACAAATGAATTAAAGGTCTTTCAAAAGAAAAAAAAGTTACAGATTTATTCAATCGATTGGGACTACAATCCTTACAAAACAACGGGGGTTAAGAATAGCCACATGGGCTTGAAAATCGCTACAAAAAATGAAGGAATAAAAGAATTTGAATTAACAGAGGTGGTGAATCTTCGTATATGTCAGGGAAAGAGCACCAGTTACTGTCCATGTTCTAATTGTTGAAGCCCACTAGAAAATCATCTATGAGCCAATAGCCACCCATTTTTAGAAAAAAGTTAGCAATTAGATCAATTATGCAAGTTAATTGCTACCAATAGCACACAATTATTGGGGCATTTGTGCAAAATATTGGATCAATTACGCAAACTTTTTTATTGTCTAAGTGAATAGGTAATGACACAAAAGAGGCTATGTTTCGTGAAACACTTTGAAATGGCCACATTTTGACCCTTTGGCACTTAAACATATTCCACAACATGCGTCATTAGTACCCATGAGCCAGAACAATAGCTATAAGAAGTTAAGTTGCATGTGAAGGCAACAAAAAAAATCATTAAAATCTTACGTATAGTTAAGATCTGTGGGTGTGCAAAGTTAGCTATAATGACCACTGGTACACTTTCCCCGATCCCCAAAATTCTACTGAAACCTTGGCAAATGCATTCAGGAGGAAAGCCCTATGAAAATATTTTAACATGCCCTTTTACAACACAAACCATAATTGTAGAAAATATATATTGTTGGCATTATGATGAAGATGATCATATCGTAGATCACGTGATGAATGTTGTAGTGTTGTCATTGTTGGCAACAAGTCATCTAGCATGATTGAGTCCATTATACCAATGATGAAGGTGATATCGGTGATGACACAGTCAGTCATGGTAAATTCAGTGTGCGATGATAATTCTGAGGATTCAGGTGGTGCAATCAGACATGAAGTATCTACAAAATTAGTTTTGCCTACATCGCTATGATCGCGTAAGCTGATTCAACGTACATGCAGAGATTTGAGGCAAACCCCAGTAATATTCAACAAGAACACTGAATAGTCTAGCCGGTCTAGTCAAGTTGAATAAATCGATTCGGCGGCGAAGTCAAAGTCAAAGACCGATCAGTTTAAGTGTTGAATTGTTGAGGACCGACATTGAACATTACAAGTTCCTATATTGGTGTGACTGCTTATGAATTTTGATTGGGATTTTGAGGCCGACTCAGGTAGCATGTTTTGGGGTTATTCCACCAACCTAAATGTGTTTATAAGAGATGAAATTTAAGAGAGAAATGGAGTTGTTTCTATTGCGATGATTATGGTAGTTGAAGGAGAAGTGTGTATGATCAGAGCAGCGTGCAGTGAGCAGTACAGAAGTGGATATGTCAGGTAGAAGGTGTCATCATAAGGTCATTCTTTGAGTTTCTTACTCAAGGCAAGTTCTAACAGGCTTGCAATCAATTTTTTTAACAAGGTTACTCCTAACAGGGTAAGTAAGATCCTAACAAGTCTGAAGACTAAATCCCTTTAATAGAGTGACTCTCAGAAGGAGTTTCAAATCCCTTAACAGGGTAGTTCCTAACAAGACTTTTGTAATAGCTCTTAACCGGGTATACCCTTAACAGGGTGTTGTAATGCTCCTAACATGGAAAATCTTAGTGGTGCACTAGTGAGATTTGTGGGTCCCACCATGGTTTTTCCCTCTAACAAGGGTTTCCACGATAAAAGATTGGTGTCTTTTTGTTGATTTTGTGGATGTATGCTTTGTTATGCTTTTATGTTACCTTTAGCTTTGCATGTTGGTTACTTTGGAAGTTGATGAAAATATTTTGTAGATCTGTGCCCCCCACCCTCTCAGTGCCTTATGACATTAACATAAACATCTTGAGCTCTCTAACATTCTTGTGATGGATCACACAATGCGATCCTAAATATTAATGCAAAAATGATACACATAATTCTCATAAATAGATCACAATATGTGATCTTAAATATTGATGAAAAAAGAACACACAATTTACAATTCTTGCGCAGCGATTGAGGTTTTTTCTACTCACTAGGGGAAGAGCACCAGTACCCTCACACCTTGACTTCGTGCATCTTTAGAGCCTTTTTTAAAAAGTGCCTGGTAAACTTTTTACTATGATTGGTGACGCTGTCACGAGACGTCCTCCGACTCTAGGTGAAACACTTTTGACCTGGAGCTATGAATCAATGATACCACAAATGGGGGACCTCATCCCCTTATAAAATTGAGGCCCAAACCCGCGAGTACATTGAAGCAGCAAAGGCACAAGCTCACGATTACAATGACCCAACGAAGGTTTGAACCTGAGTGGGGACAACATCAACACCACTTCTTAACCAACACACTAAGTGGTGAACCCCTCACATTTGTAGAGCCTAAACTATACATCGGATTTTCATTATATTTTTTAACTGTTTTCGCATACAAGTTAACACCTTAACAAATATTTTTTTGGTTTATGGGTATTTACCAAACACCTCGTAGAGATCGTCAAGCATCAAAGGGTCAAAGAGTGGCTATTTCAAACTATTGTCTGCTATTGATACACGTGTTGTCATTTTTGAAGTTTAAAATTAGTAATTGAGAAGTCAAGTATATGTAGAATATACTGTTATTAGAACATGTTAGATTCCCAGTACTCTTCCCCTAATCTGCAATGCCTCTTCGCAACAACAAAATTTTTTACAGAGCAAATAGAGGAGGCAGAGCATGCCTCTGCTTTGCAATTTCCATAAGAAGCGACAAAGCATTACTTGTTGCAGTCGATCTTCTCTGCATCGAGGGACCCATTGGTCCCATTTCAGCATTGATTCTACTGCTGATTGTGAAAGGAGACCTCTCTGCGTCCAGTCCCTCCCTTATCTCTAAAATTGCATGTGCTACTGACCATTAGTCAGTGCCCTCATCAATGGTTTGTTAAGGAAAAAGCATCTCTGAGTTTCCTACTGTAATCTCACCCAAATCAAAAACCTTTACTCACTTTCTTTTAATTTTTTTTTTGTTGTGGCCATTGCTATTTTGTGAAGAGATGAAAGTGATGCTTTTTTTTAAGAGAGGATCTTGTGGTCAGTGATTGAAAATGCAGGTGTCACATGCCTTTCAGCATCACGTCAATTCAACTGTTATTACAAGTTTTCATCAATCAAATTAGATCCCAACTCTTTATTACCCGTTCATGTAAACTTCTTCAATCAAACAAGATTCTAAATCTTCTTTCTTTTTATTAATGAAGGTTATCCATCAAACAGTTTTGGCAATCTGATATCACTTGGGCTAAGAACCAAGAGGGTATCCATTCCAAATCTTAATTATCCATTCACATTTGAAAATAATTTAGAGCATAGTTTGATTGAAAAACCAGTGAAAATAAAAAATCTATCTTCAAAATACTACGAACACAAGTTCTGGATTGGACTATTCGATGGTTGTTTCCAGATAATTTAATTAAGAATGTCCAAATGCGGTATGGAAGTAAGTCAAAAAGTTTGTGCAGGAGAAGGAGGTCTCTGTCAATCATGTCAAGCAGGTCAGGAACACATGGGACATCCATGTCTCTGAGCTGTTAGCACCAAGAAACTTGTTTGACAAACATTAAATAGGTCTTGTATCTTTATCAAATTACCAGCTATTGCTTCAGAAAGAATTCTTCTACGCTGAAATTTCAACAGTACTTATTCTAAATTAAATTGATGATTTTTTATTATGTTTACTTATTCTTAAATAAATTGATGATTTTTTATTATGTTTACTTTTTTCATCAAAATTTCTGATAATGGATTATAGAACATGATAATTTTTAGAATGTGATGAATTTTTTTTATAAGGTGGCTGATTTTTTCATCAAGATTTTTATGATGAATTATAGAACATGATCACTTAAGGCAAAAAAAAAAAAAAAAAAAGTATAAGTCAATTCAAATATGGTGGATTTAATTTTTTAAAGTAACACTTATAATATAAAATCTAATAGAAAAGAAGATTTTTATGCTTGTAATTTTTATTTTTAAGTATTGATCTTCTATTGGATCTAAATCGTTTCAATTTTTTAAAAACACCCAACATGCTCAATATATGTATATATCTGTTAAACTCAAAATCTAAATTTGATTGTCAAATTTATATATCCAAAAAAATAAAAATATTATAATACTAATAACCACTTTTTTTAATATTAAAATATATATTAACTTTAAATATTAAATTAAATACATATTACTGTAAAAAAAAATGTCTACCTAGAAGCTCGCTGAATAAGATTCCCAAGAATTTAACTGCATTTATTTAAAACTGCTTAAATACAATTATACGGCCAAAATCCAATTGAGGATACCGAATGAAAACATGGGTTTCTGTATATTTTAAAAAAGCAAGCAATTAAGGAAAATAAAAATGCATAAGTCAGACCTGCGTGCCTCACAATTTCCATCATTTTTCAACACGAGACAAAAAAATTAATAATAATGATGTACGAGTGGGCCGGCTAATAGGTCAGATCCATGTAATGGAGACTGATTAAAAAGTTAGTGAGTAAAATTCAAAAAACTCCTTGATAAATCAAGCTGTTGATTTTACTTTCACACACCAACTCGATTATTGAACGCAACAATGCGAAATATCTGATCAATTCAGCTTGCATTAAGATAAGATTCAACCCTGCAAGTAAAAAAAGAGATATTTTCAATGGCTACCATCCGATCCGACTACTTGATTGCTAAGCCCTTGTTTTTGATATCTTCAAAGCCATATTTATACCTATAAGGTTACTCATAATTTGCGCCATTTTGCGTACGCCTACTTGTTGGTAAGAGCTTCCCTGCAGGGTAAGAAAGAAAACATGTATTTAGTCGAAGCTCATAATGTTCATGTATTGGGTTCAGGCGGGGAGGTGATTATACTTGCTCATGGATTTGGTACAGACCAATCTGTTTGGAAGCATGTAACTCCCCACTTGGTGCAGGATTACAGGCTTATTATTTTTGACAACATGGGAGCAGGGACTACGAATCCAGATTATTTTGACTTTGATAGGTATTCTACATTTCGTGGGTACGCTTATGATATGCTAGCCATCCTTGAGGAGTTACAGGTTGTGTCCTGCATTTTTGTGGGGCATTCTGTGTCTGGATTGATTGGATGCCTTGCGTCCGTTGAAAAGCCTCATCTCTTTTCCAAGATGATAATGATATCGACTTCTCCCAGGTAATTCTATCATTTTAATGGTTTCTTTTCTCTTTTCGAGTTAACCTTGGAGCTTAAATTAGGTTTTCTGCTTCTGCACTTGAGCTTTGGGAGGTTTTAGTCATCCTTTTGTCTGTTTAACTTTTGTTCCTATATTAGGAGTTTTAAGTATTTTGGGTCCTTTTCCATTATCATTACCCTGGATTCTGAACAGAATATGATTGAATATTCTGGAGCAAGGGAGTCCTTGGGGTAGATTATTAGTTTTTTGATAAAAAAGGGTAAAGATATGATAGGGATTCTGTTCAGAATATTCTGGAGCAAGGGAATCCTTGGGGTAGATGATCAGTTTTTTATTAAAAAGGGTAAAGAGAATACATATAATAGAGAATTTTTAGTCGATCTATATAACGAAGTCTTGAGCGAAAGAAAGCAGTTTGTTAGATACTATCTATCGTAATTTGACGAGCAGGGAAAACAGACCCTTACTTGGGTTTTGTTACTTTTGTTTGAAGATGTCCATTGTAGTTGCTTGAGGTCTTTTGAGCACTTTTTATATCTCTTTTAATGTGATCTATTGAGCGTGTTAGATCTTATTCACTATGTGTTTTCACCTGGACTGTGCATTCAATTTGCAGCATCCATGTTCCGAAGCATACCATGTACAGAGGAAAATTAAAAGCCATGAACAGAAAAATGATGGAAAAGTAATATATGGAATAGAATGTCAAATGGATTTTGTTCTCTTGGTATGTTTATTATGACTCAATATTCCCCCCAACCCAATGAGTATTATTTGTAAAATCTCACTCATTTTCTTCTGTTATTCTCTTCCTATCAAGAGAATCGCTGTCTTTGATCCATCTTTGATCCATCTAGGATTTGATCTGGAACCTTTAGTCATTGGATTGTTCTCTTATCCGATCTACGGCCCTTTCCTTCATCAAATCTCTCAGAAGTAGCATGACCCCATTTGCAGACTCTAGTATTGTTTTTCAATGTTTCTCTGTTGAGTTCAATTGAATGAATGTCACAGTCAACTGAATCGTCATCATCCATCTGTTGTGCTCTTTTGACCTATTCTTTGAGTATTGTTGTAGCTCTGCTTCTCTTGCTTCGTGCATCATGCCTCACTTTTTAAATTATTTTCCCTTTTGGCTCTTAAACATTCCTCTAGCTCACTTCTTGGCTTATTTAGAGTTTTGTTTTTCTTCTGAACCTCAAGCCTGACTTCTTCTAGAAGAGGCAAAGTTGACATTTCAAATGCCCCTTCTTCTTTCCTCGGTTTTAGGAGACATATCTTCCCTTCACGTTGTACTTCTTAGTTGGATTACTTTCTGGTCATGCTGCCAGGGCCTTCCCAACAACAAATGACAAGCATCATCAACACATCACATTGCATTTTGTCTTCATAAGGACCAATTTTGAAAGTAACAAGATAAGATCTATTCATAAAAACACTACGGTCCTTTTTCAACTAAGCAAGCTTATGAGGATTTGATTTTGTAATACAGGCAACCTGTAGTTTGTTTACCATCTACAAATATCATGCACATATTGTTCTGATCTCTTCTTCAACTTCTTGTGTTGGAGGTTCTTCTTCTTGGTATACCATTGCCTGTTTGGGGTTTTGAGGGTAGTCTATGGCCTTATGGGCTTCATTACATATGAAACATTCAAATGGTTTTGACCACCATAAGCTTGTCCTCTTCTGCCACTTCTGCCTCCTCTTATTCCAGAGTTGAATTTCACATATTCATCTTCCTTAGGGTCTTCATTCTTGGCAGGTTCCGAGGAACTTCCTTGTCCGTAAAAGAAGTGTGGTCACCATTCTTGCCTGACAATATATCCACACCCCGATTGAGCTTCTCCTCAGCTCTCAGAGTATATAGGTATGATTTATCAATAGTGCTTATTTTGATTAGAGCCAGCTTGTCGTAGTTTTGGAACTGTGGCCAATAGAGGTATCTAGCAGTAACCCATTCATCATCTTCTTGCAAATTTTTCCATATTTGCAACCTCACGAACTCTTCTGAATATTATGATACAAATAACTCTTTTTGTTTAAAGTTTTGAAACTGTTTGAACAATTAAGTTTGATAATTTGTAGGTAAGAATTTGGATCTCAATTGATTCAACATCTTGGGCCACAATCTGATTTTGTCTTTAACCTGTCTTCTCTGGCTATTCTGGAGGTCATCCTGCCATTAGACCATGTGATGCATCATCTTTGTCACTACAGACTTTATTCTCCTTAGGTTCTCTACATTCATGTTTTCCATTTCAAAATAGTCCTCAAATTCTTATAGCCAGTCATTGAGAAAATCAGGATATAGATCAGCTTGAACAAATCAGAAAATAGATCACCTTTGAAATTTGAAACCTCAGCCTCAATATTGGTCCCCTTTTCTGAAATCGCTTTGACCAACCTTTCCACAGGATCTATTGCTTCATTTGCTCCAGCCAGTGTTCCCTCTTTCTCTTGTTCATCTTCAGACTCGTCCGGCCAGAACTGGGCTTCAATTGCTCCTAATCTCTTAACTAATTCATCTCTAGTATTCCGTCTTTGTCCATCTCCTTTTCCAGCTCTCCTTCCCCTGTTCGAATCAACTTTACATGTTGCTATGATACCAAAACTGATGCAAAATACTCTGGTCTGCAGAGAAAATTCTAGCTGGAGCTCAAAACACGAGTATAAATTTTAAAGCATCAACAATAAAATCAAAATCATTACACATTTGAAAAGCACTTTTCTTTCTGGCCTCAATTACTGCATAAATTCTCTTACAATGTCTTCTTGAACCTAGTCCCCCAAAACTTGGTTTCTTCAGCAACCAACCCTTCTAATAAACAAAAGCCCCACTGCAGAATTGGTAAACCCCAAGGAATCACAGAGAGCAGCCACATCTTGCATCTTCGGTAGGCACAACAAGTTTTTCACAAAAATGTCTGAATGATTAAAACTGACAGGAAGTGGGAAATATTCATCATTAAGTTGATTGTTATATATCACTAATGCTGTTCATCGTGCATGGGATTGAGAATTCAGAATTCATCATTCTCAAGAAAAATATATCTTCTTGTCAAAATGTGTTTTGAAATCCCTGTGTTTGAAGTCTGGTTGATGCTGACTAAGCTGATGAAAAGAATCTAGCATGTAAAAGATGAATGCCAATAAAGGGCTTATTACTTTTTCAGTCTATAGTTTTTGCTACTATTTTTCAGAGGTAGATTCCCTTCATTTTGTTTGCAGTTCACTTATGCATACAAGTTTTAACCATCCAAACTTGGGAGGGTGGCTGTTTGCTGCAATTTCCAGAGCACTCATGGAAATAATATGCCTTTTTGTATCTTTGTATCATCACATAACAGGTAGCCCAAAATGTCTTCCCCAAAACTCTATCTATACCTCTTATGGAAGACATTAAGCACCCTTTGGGTGATAACATTCATTTTTTATGTTTGAAAGTTTCATATTTTCAATAGAAAAGTAGTTTAAAGACATTTCTACCTTCAGTATTGAGTGCATAAGTAACTAGGGTTCTTGATTTTGACTATGGTTATATCCATGGTAACATTACTAGTAAAAAAGGCCATGATCAATTGCAACCTGCGAGTTTTTTATGTCATTTCTAACTTTAGAACAATACAGTCGAACTGAGGTATTGACCCCCAGAAAAGATTGTTGCTTTTTGCTTAACTTAGAAATAAGTTGCAACTTGTTCAATAACTTCTAACTCCAGTAATTCCTGAGATTTTAAAAAGGTAGTTATGAAATTCTTTTTATATACACCTATCTTTTGCCTTCTCTTTTCCATAAATAGTTTACTGATTGTTTCCTGTTTTATACCCAGGTAGTTGAATTCCATTTACACTTTTCCTATGTTGTGCCAATGCTGTGTAAATGGAATGCTATTATGGTTATAACTTATACCTGATCCATGCTGTTAAGTTATATTCAAGACATAATATTTTTCCCTACTTATAAGAAAACAAAGTTATATTTTTTTGGCATTTTATTAGGCTGTCATGATAACCAATTCATTGTTTTCCATTCAGTCATATTGTGCATTCTTTATTACAATCAATTATTTTCACATTTTGATTTATCACATTGTAATTCAGGACAAGTAATGCTCAACTGCATAGCAGAATACTTTGTCCATTAAGACACTTAACTGAACCTTCTCTAAGCACATCAAAGCTATTTGGTCTAGAGTTCATTCAATACATTTTTAATTTTCTTTTTTCAGGGTCCTACACCTGCTAGGAAGCATTTTATTCATCACATTTGTTTGGGATGATAACTACGTTATATAGTGGATACTTCAATTCTTAATAGAGTTGAATTGTGACATGGGAGTCAAGAGTGCTTTAATTTTCTTAACTAAGACTGCATTCAGATTCAAGTTTCCCAGTGCATGCATGTGATTATCAGTATCTTTTTTAGCTTCTAGGAATCTTCTGTTTTCATTTACAGACTTTCAATGCAATTATATTTTCCCTTTTAAAGTTTTTGAAGTCTCCGAGTACTACTTGATGTAGCTTATACACTTAACGCTTATAGATCCTAGATAAATTTTTGATTTGAACTTATTGAGATTTTATCGCTTCATGCATGCATGCTCTAACTGCCCAAGATGTTGCATACATTCAAACATTTTTCAAGTTTATCTGATATGGCCTGCCCTAGTTCATGGGTTTTCTGAGTGATATATACACGTATTTGTGATGTCTCTTATTGTTGGAGATAAGTACTTTTCCATCAATTTTATGCATCCCGATAGATTTCCTTGATTTGATATTTATTTGCTAACTGTTGCATCATACATAGCACTAAACTACATTAAAATAAAATGGGGAGTGTTGAAAGAAAACAAACTGTGTATTGCTAATATTGAAGCTACTCTATGAAACTGTCAAAACCTGTGATTTCTGGACAAAATCATTTCGCTTTAATTTTAAGAAAAATAAATGACGGCATGCTTTGTTGAAATTGAACAGATGGATATGCAAAATCACTTCTATTTTAATTATCTTAATATGTAACAATTTTAATGTGCTGGACCCTTGGAGTTTAAACTGCTAAGGCTTATTTGCAGACAGTCTAAATCAACCAATTTGTTTTAATTTACATATCCTATTAGGTTCCTGAGGTATGCCCACAACTATTTGGAGGTTGTAAGTGCTTTGTTTAATGATCAGGTCACATTTTTTTCAGCTTATACATATTTTCACAAAGCTTCAAAATTTGTCTTTTCATAGTCAGATATTTCAGGTATATTGTCCACTGGCATTTGGAAGCCTTTACAACATGCAGGTCATTTTGGATGGAGTGGTTTCGCAGTCTGCTCACTAGTTCTCAAGGCTTGCAGGTTAAACATAGTTGGATATGAAAACTTTGTTGAGCTAATTGGAACTGTTCATGCTTATAGATTCCTTGATGATGCCTGTGGATATTGGGAGCATTTAATTATTTTACTATCTTTAGTATATTCAGATCGTACGTTTCATCAGGTGCCTATATTAGTATATAGTATATACTATATTTGTTAGATTTTGTTAGTTGGTCATTTATGAAAGCATGAAATAAACAACAGTATTCTAATTATAGTTGATGTTTACCATGCAGATATCTTAATGATGAAGACTATTTTGGAGGATTTGAACAGGAAGATTTGAACCAATTGTTTGACGCAATGCAATCAAACTTTAAGGCTTGGGTCTCAGGTTTTGCACCATTAGCTGTTGGAGCAGATATGGACTCAATGGCCGTCCAAGAGTTCAGTCGAACGCTATTCAATGTTAGACCTGACATTGCCCTGAGTGTGGCAAAGACCATTTTCCAGTGTGATATGAGAGACGTTCTGCCTCATGTTACAGTACCCTGTCATATTCTGCAGAGCAACAGAGACTTGGCAGTACCTGTTGTTGTTTCAGAATATATACAAGAGAATTTGGGAGGCAGGTCGGTTGTGGAGATTTTACCCACAGAAGGGCACTTGCCTCAATTAAGCTCTCCAGATATAGTGGTTCCTGTTCTAATACGTCATATCAGGGGAAACATCTAGCAGGTTGGCTTCCTCCCTGTAGTTGGTGTTTTATCAATTTTCTCTAGAGGCTTGGTATTACAGTTTCTTGAGGCATTGGGCATTTGGAGGTCTTGGTTTATGGCATGTGCATACGCTGGATTGACTTAAAAGTTAATATCTCTATGGTGGGCAAGTTGGATCTTGGGATCTCTTAACAGTGGATCCATGCTTTCTTCTTGTTCTAAATGTTTATAAGTCGGCTTCTCTGCCACTCAAAAATTCAAGGACACTCGCTTACCTAACAGCAAATCATTGGTGAGATCTGTTAAAGCCGCCTGATTACTTGCCACAGAGTTTTAATAACTTGCAAGAGATTCCTGCAGAAAGAAATTCATGGGTAGTTGCTTTCTGCCAAAAGCAAGGAATTCACTGTATAACGCTTACTGGATTAAGTGTGAAGTTTTCTTCAGTTGTACCTTGGCATTGTCAATGTTCTTTCGAAATTTAAATATATTAAGAGGAAGAGCAAAAATTGTCCTTGCTAAACTGTAAGATAGTAATTAAGCCTTGAGGATCACCAGCTCCAAGTATAAAATAAGTTTGCACAAGACCAATGGGGATTTTATCTTACTTTTTATTCTGCAATTGATAACACAGATAAGGCACACCATTCGCATATGATGTTGAAGAAGAGAATTGAAACTTGGTGACTGCTCAAAGCAGACAGTTCACCTTGATCTTGAGGCATACAAACATATTTTCTTTGATGTATTAATCTAGGATGCCGGTTCGGGTTCGAGTTCGAAAAACCGGTTCGCCGGTTCGCCAAAATTTTGAAAAGGGGTTTGGGTTCGGGTTCGGGTTCATTAGTACAAAAATATGTAATTTTATATATATATATATACATATTTTGATATATATGCAGCCTAGAAGCATGAGTTAAGATTAGAATGTCACGTAGTATCATAAAAAGTAAACATTTAAACAATAAAAACACTATTAAATTTGTAATCATAC
>MU224108.1:1498943-1554727 GCA_018584345.1 Thuja plicata
GCTTAAACAAAAACAAAAACTTGAAGCAAATGGAACAAGAACTTACCTCTTCCACTCATTGTAAGCTTGCAAAGGTGTAGAAATGAGGCACAATCACTTGAAGAAGGTCCACAAATCAAGTTTTCAATTCCTCCTTGCACAACCAAGCTCTTGCTCAAACACCTATCTCCTCTTGCTCAAGACCAAATAAGTTATTTGCACACCACAAATGAGCATTAGAAGCAACAAAAATGTCTTTAAACTCACCTTTTAGGGTTGTGAACTCCAAATTTTCATAAAATTCACCATAAAATCCGATTTTAAGTGAAACCACGGGTCAAATTCACGTCAAATTCAAACCAAATTTGACTTTTTCGGCGAAATTCGCCCGGGTTCGAACCACAAAAATCCATCAGCGAATTTGGTTTAAAAAAATCGAACCCTACCAGAAAAAATCGAACCCATAGTCGAACTGGACCCGAATTTTAGACCGGTTCGAATTTGGCAAGGTCCGGATGGGGCAGGGGCCGAACCCGGTATCTTAGGTATTAATGTTAACTCAAAAATATGCCTTAGTGTTGCCAAAAGGAAAGGATGTGGAAAAGCACTTACAATGAAGATGGTTGGACAGTAGAAAGGTGTATGCTTCACTCTTTCATCTTTATGTCATTTTACATGGATGTCATCAATGCATATTCATGTTCTTAAGGGCTGCCTTCTAGAATTAGCTATGTTAAGTGGCCTCAATTTGAAAGGTTTGGAGTTTTGTGTCTAGAACTTTTATTTAACGACATCATCGTATTAATTTCCATTGTTTTAAAGGACTTGTTATCACATTAGAGAGAATAATATATTGATTGCATAGATCACATAACCAACTAGTTGTCTTAGTTGGCATGAGATACTGTTTACTTCAGACATCAACATCCAACATGTTTTTCTTTGATCTTGTTGAATCAAGTGAGAGTCTTGATTGCTTGCAAGGAAGTTGATCATTTTCCCCCTCTATTATAGCAGGTTCCAATCATGCTTCTTAGCTTCACTTAGATTTCTTTATGCACATATCATTTAGGGAAACATTCTTTGCAAGTTCCAAAGGTTAGTAATGGTGCCACTATGATGAAACCATACCATCAAGATAAAACAATATGCACACATAAATATACAAGCCAACACAACAATTCTAGTTATGACATAAATCCTCAAAAAAGCCACTATGATGTATAAAGGTGAGGATGTGGCATTTGACACATCTCGAAGGTAAAAAAAAATCTTGTTAAACCTCTAGGATCTTCGTGTTGTCTTCATTTTTGTCACTTGTCCTTCAGTGCTTTTGTGGGCAAAATTGGTTTTCCTACATTGTAATGAAATCATTGATTTTAACAAGCAAAAAACCATTTTTCGTTGTAGCAATTTCATAACTTCCCAAAGCAGTAATTTTGTCATTTTAAGTTTCATGCATGAATTACTTCCAAAACTTGAGTTATTATTTTGTTTCCTATTTTGTGCCATCTAATTTAGATACACAACCATCTCCATTACATCTAGAAAGCAATCTTTAAACAAAGTAGGCAAATCAAGCCATTTTCAATGTGTTGAGAAGGCTTTGCTGAAATTCTTTGCCCCTAGTTGAATAGATATACCCAGCCATTGTTGTCATTGTTTTTCCTGGCCTTTAAATTCCTGGTTCCTTTTATCCTTACCTTGGAGATACATTCCTGATTAGTTGTTCACAAAGAACCACAAGGAGGGAATTTTGATTTAAGAACTACACAACCACCAAAATTTGCTCCACACCAACAACATGTAGTTTTGGTGAGGAATTCCTGGTTTCATAGGTTAGATTGTTTGTTTTAATTAAAACAACAGTTAAGGGAAAAAAAGTTAAGTCTTCCACCCCTTCATTTGATATGAACTTATGTTCACATAAAGATGGGCAAAAATGTAAATCTTAATTGCCTTGTTTGTGGCTGGTTGGGCCTTTTTATTTTTTGTTGGAACTATGGTTAGTTCCTACGGCTTGTTTGGTGGGGCTCCACAGTTGTTTTTTGGTCTTTCTTTAACCTATCTTTTGCTGCTTTCGTATAAAATTTTGGGACCTTTCAAATCCTATTTTTACTTAATCAGAACAATAACTCACATAAAATAAATCATTTCCAACACAAATAATATATTTTATCTAAACTAACAAATTGTGTATCCCAAACTAAAGAGTTATTGTTTTAATTAGTTTGGAATACACAATTTGTTAGTTTAGATTAAATATATTATTTGGGTTGGAAATGATTCATTTTATGTGGGTTGTTATTGTGGGAAAGTAAAAACATTTGTCTTCTTCAAAAGTAATTCCTTGGTCCTTGGTTTGTGTTTTGTTTGCAAAATTTACATCTTAGCTATTAATCAAAACTCATAAGGATTTGAAGGTTTTGAGTTTGGTAAATCAATAATTCAAACTCATTATTTACATCTTAGCTATTGTATCATTCTCATGGATTGAAGAGGATTAGCTTCACATGACTTTTCTAGAAAAAAATTTGTATATATTTGAAAGTTTTATGTTGAAAGGGTATTGGAAAAGTGAAATAATTTTTTTCATATAAATTTACATCAAATTTAGAAGAAAATTGCAAAATACAAAGATGCACTTGAAAAAATGCTAGTCACAATTTGCTCGATTGTTAGTTAAGTTTCTACCAAAAAAATTCAAGAAATAATTAAATATTAGTTGCATTTGAGTAGTTATATGTATTTCATAACTTATTTATTAAAAAAAAAAATTCGTAACAGCTATTGTTTACTTATTGTAAGCTAGAAATTGTTTTATTTATTTATTTCCTATTCCATAAGGACTTGCCCTTGACATTTTTTTAAGTTATAACTATTTTGGGGACAGGAGGATGCCTCATAAATGTTCACCTGTCATGCCTATAATAAAAGAAAGCCTAGAAAGAGTTTAAAATAAATATTTTGTTGTTTTCTCTTGTGGGCTCCCATACCACACGTATCCAAAGTGAGTAAAAAGTCACCCTCTTCAATTTCAAACTCTTTTTACATGCCAAAAAAAAATGTGCTTGAGTTGGAGGGAAAAATAATATTTTTGAGCAAGCTTGGAAGGTGTAGTTGGAGAGATGAAAAATATAGCAGTATTAGTCAGCAATGGGATAACAAAACTAGTAGTAGAGGTACATGATTCCTTTCTCATGTTTAAAAAAAATAAAAAATTAAAGAAATGTTGATAATAGTTTTTTTTTTATCAATTTGTATTAATACTATAAAAAAAAAACAATTTGGAATTTGGACAATAATATTGGAAAAAGTAAATGTTATGATTAAGTAAAAATAAGTTTTGAAAGGACCCGAAACCTTTTACAAAAAGGACAAGGAAAGATAGAGCATTGAAAGGACAAACAAAAACTGTGGAGCACCACTAGTCAAGACAAAGGGAACTAACAAAAAGTCCCTACAAAGTGGAAGAGAGACCAGACTAGCAAACCAACAAAGGGCTATCAAGATTTACATTTTAGCCCACCCTTTTGTGATCGTAAGCTCATATCAAAAGAAGGCGTGGAAGACTTAACTTTCTTTTCTTTAACTGTTGTCCATCTATCCTCCACCTTCATAGCATCATTCTGCCAAGCCAAATAATTAGCTTTAACTTTAATGAAACCATAATATTTAAAAAAGTAAATGTTTTAGTTTTAATTAAGGTTTCATTAGGGTGTTTGAGTGTTGTGGTTGAAGAACAACCACATAACTCATTCATTTCACCTCTAGAAAACTTAGGCAAAAGGATGTTTGAATTGCAAAAAAAAAAAATCCTCTAATTTATCATAGTCCTAGAGAAAGATGAAAACAAAATTAAGGGGGAGTAAAGATGAAAACAAAACTAAGGGGGAGTAGTGTGGTTGTATTATATTTGCAAGACAAATTATACAGGGAACTATATCAAAGTATATTCTCTTGGGACATTTAAAAATGACCAATTGTTATAATGCAATAAGTTTGCTAACATTCTTTTTTAATTATTAAATAATCTTTATTATTTAATTAATTGGCATTTTCCCACTATAATCTAAATTCAAAATTATCATTTCTCTATAAATTTTTAAATTAAGTGATTTTAATTATTTACTTAGTATCTCATCAATTATTCACCTATAAAGTAATTAAAAATTAACATTATTTAATTATTCTCTACCTTAAGTTTGGTAGCTGGAATATGTCTAGAATTGGCATTATCTAATTCCCAGTCTTGTTTCTTCCATTTTTGTGTCCATCCAAAAAAATTGAAATTGGAATTTTAAAATTCCAATTTTGCCCCAAAATGGGCATATGCATCTTCCACCCAAATAGGTGGAAATGGAATTTCGAATTCCAATACGAATTTTTATAAAACCAAATTTAATATCTCGTCGGATCCATGACTTCTTCAAACCATCATTCTGAAATACATTGGTATATTATATTGCTATATACACACATGTGTGTATATACCAATGTATATACACACATGTGTGTATATACCCATGTGACTTCTCCAAACCTTCATTATGAAATACATTGGTATATTATATTGCTATATACACACATGTGTGTGTGCATGTGTGTATATACATACACATGTGTGTATATACACACCTGTGTGTGTATATACACACCTGTGTGTGTATATACACACCTGTGTATATATATATAGGTGTGTATATACACACATGTGTGTGCATATGTGTATATACACACACATGTGTGTACACACACACGTGTGTATATACACACACATGTGTATATACATATATTTGTGTATATACACATGTGTATATATACACATGTGTATATACACATGTGTGTATATATACACACATGTGTGTATATATGTATATATATACACACATGTGTATAATATGTGTGTATATACATACGTGTATATAGATATGTATATATACACACACGTGTGTGTGTATGCACATATATACACACATGTGTGTATAACATGTGTATATATATATATATATATGCAAAGAAATTAAGAAATAAACAATTGAAAATCCTTATGCATCTTCTCAGTCATCTTCCGAGTGAACCAAACGGGTCCAGCCCATATTCCGGAAATCATTTTCAGAATAAGTATCTTCCAGAATTGCAACATCTTCCTGAATTGACTATATCCAGCATTTGGTATTCCAACACCCAAACAAGCCCTTATTGAAATTAATTAAATAAATTATATTATTTAATTAATATTCCTTCATTTATTATTATTACATTTATGTAATAATTAAATCAATTTCCCTCTCATAATTAAATAAATTATATTTATTTAATTAACTAATTGTTCCTCTTATAAATAAATAAAAATTATTTATTTATTTATATTCCTCACATCTGCAAATAAATAAACTCTTTTATTTATTTAATCATAATTATCCCTCCAATTATGAGTTTCAGTTAACTCCACAATTCTCTCTCCTAACTGATCAATTAAATCAGTTATCTATTTAATCTATTTAGTCTTTTAATCCACCTTCTCAATTAAAGTCCTCATGCAATCAGTTAACTCTCTCATCTTTTCAACACATGCAATCAATTAAGGTAAACTCCCACTCACTCTGGGTTCAACTCTTCAATCACAGGCAATCAACTCACCAATCATGAAATCATGATCAGAACCCTAAAAAATCTTTTAAATAGAGAGCTTGTTTCTCATATTTGTTAACCACAATCGATTTGAATTCTTATGTTGGCACATAGAGCACTCATTTTCTAAGAGCCCACATTGCATAGAGAAGGAGAACAATGACAAATGACTTTTGGTTTGCATGTTCATGGTTGTGATTGATTTCATTATTATTTGATGATTATGCTTATTGTTTATTTGCTTCCTCTTTCGATATTGGGAATACTAACTGCTTAACAAATCTCTTTGTGGTTGAGATTTTGATGTTATTGCAAGTTTTTATAGGTATCTATATCCCCAATTACTGTTGGTGAACCCAACGTGAAGGTCAAAAGCTTCAAAAACCTAATTTTCTCTGTTTCTGTGCAGTTTCGTATTTAATTTTACATAGACAGTTTAAAACGACGCAGTTGCAACATAAAATCGACGCAATTACAACCAGATCAACACACTTGTACCTCTCCATCGACGCACTTACATAACATAATCGACGCACTTGCACAACTCATGCGCCCCACTTGCCTGTTATTTACTACTTTGATTGGCCACTATCTAATATTTATTATTTTGTCTGGTATTTTATTCATTGGGATTTCCTCCTTAAATTTTGATTATATGACAGCGATCCCTACTTATTATATCCAGATTTTCATGATAGATCTATTGATTTTGACCATTAAACTGTTATTATTGCTCTATTTTTTCTTTCTGATTTGACACAGGTAACAGACCTTAATTCAATGCACTTACCAACTCGGATCGACGCAATTGCAGAAAAATGACGCACTTGACAGATTGAATCGATGCAGTTACATTCCTGGATCGACGCACTTACAGATCTGAAATGTCGCAGTTGCTGGACAGAATACCAAAAATATTATCTTCTGTCTTATTTCTCTCTGATATGTAAACTTCTCTTTCTTGGTAAATGAATAGATGGAGTGGGCCCCCAAAGCATTAAAAGGTTAAAATTCAAGAGCCCGTTGAGCAGGGAAGGAGAGAATGAGAGATTAAGAAAAACAAAGGACCAGTACACAGATTGAGAATTGAGGCACTTGAGGCAGAGATCAGATACGAAGGTATTATTCATGCTTACTTGGACAAGGTAAGAGAAATTGTTGACAAATTCAATTGTCATTATATCAACACTAACACACTTCTCGATTACCATAACTAATTGCTAGGGTTTTGGTACTAACAATTTCTTTGATGCTTGTGGCATGGAAGTAGATCTAATCTAAAATCAATTTATTCGTATTTTGGTGCTTAAAAATAAAAGTGTATGCTCAAACATCACAATCTTAATTTTTGATTTGGTGCATAAAATTGACGTGTTGTTAAAATTGAACAAGGCAAAGTACATATGGATTTGGTGCATAAAAATGAGCATTCAAACCCTCATCTAGTTTAGTGTTTAAAAATGAAGTTGTGTGCTTGAAGGGATGATCTATATTAGCAAACATTTGGCTTTTTGGAGCTTAATTCGATTAACCGTGTGTTTTAAGTCTTTGGTGCGCTTCTTCCTCAAAGGATGACCTCAAATCATTAAATCCTTCTAGCCAGTATATAAACAAGATGCAGACCAAATCTCTGAATTGTCTTATATCTAACCAAGCTCGGGCGAGGTGTGTGGATGATAGTTTGGATCAGGGCGATGTGGTCCGCCAAAGACTTAAGTGTCTCACACGTGTACCAATCAATTGGTAAGACACCATAAATCTGACTATAACCCTATTAATTAGTGACCACTTGTTTCACCTCTGAATCAAGTATTTTATTATAGTGCAAGGGGTTGCAGAATTTCCCCCCAAGATTCCCATCATATATGTTCCATGATATTGTGTTGGTGAAAGAGATCTTCACTAGCACAACAACAATTTACTGGGTAAAGGCAAAAACATGGGCACCTACATCATGGATCTTCGTGTCTTAGTAGTGTGACAATGCTATGTGAGATGACGAGAACCCAAGCAACAGGCCTATAAAATTATATTTGAAAGGTAATTTGACCATAGACTAATCTGTTTGTCTCTGTTTTCGTTGTGATTGACCGTGTGAAAACTTGCAGCTTGAAAAATTTGTTGAACGTACACTGATCTTTTCTTTTTTGAATCAGTCTTGCAACTCTATACTGAATATGTGATTGTTGGGTTTGTATACTCTTCAAACATTGGTACTACAACATTTTGTCCTATCAGAGTTCTATAAGAGAATCAAATAGAATCATCAACACAAGTCCTAAAATGTTCCACTTGGCTCTTATCCTGAAATTTGGTGATCAACATACCCTTGCATATTAGAGGCTCATATCCAGCATTTTAGCATCATCCATAGCTTAGAACCTTGCATAGTTGTCATTTTAGTCCAAAAAATATCAAAAACATAACTTGCATTTGCTAGAGGTCAAGTTTTCACCTTTCAGAGTCATTTTTGCACATTAGATGGTGCATTTTCTTAGGACATTCCAATAGTGGCCTTGTGTATTATCTTGGCTTCATCAAAACTCCAATTCTTGTCTCTTGCCTTGGCTTAGGCACTCATCATTCTGGTTAACACTATTAGACCTGAGATCTGATTACTGTGAGGGGGGTGAATCGGTAATCTATTAACAAAACCAACTTTTACAATCACTTAAACATTATTCACCATCCATAAAATTAACCTTAATAGCAACAAATGAAAATCATAAACATCCAAGATCATCCACAAATATGACACACAGATTTATCTTGTCGAAACCCAAATAGGGAAAAAAACCATGGTGGGGAATAGTACCCACTAAAATAATGTACTCTTTTGAAGTACACCCTGTGAGGAGCTTAACCATGTTAGGAGTTTACAATAGCACTATTAGGTGCAACCTGGTTAAGGGATTTACCTTAGGCCTATTAGAACCTTTACCTTGTTAAGAGTAGCCTTGTTAGAGGACTTAAAACACAAGCTAATGTGTCACCTTGTTAGAGGATTTTTAATAAAGATCTGTTAGGATATACCCTGTTAGGGGATTTCAACTGCTGTAACTGTTAGGGAATAACAACAACAATGATCTCCAAAATAGCACTACATCTGCTTGATCAGATCCTCTGAAGAACACACTCTCTTCTGAGCATACTTAACTCTTTCATGGCTTGATTGCAACATGCACCTTACACCGCACTTGCATAACACACGATCAACACACTTTTGCATTCAACTTCAACCATTATATATTAAGCTATTAAGTCCACCACCTTGATAAAACCCTAAAATTAAGTTACAAAGCATCTTGCTCAAATCCAATGCTCCAAACAACAAAGTTAAATATACAAAAGATATTTCCAAGACCGCGTCAATCTACACAACGATTTACATATGAAATTGAGCCAAAGTCAAACACGTTTTGACCATACACAAACTTCCTCTAGAATCTTCTCCACAAGATAACATCGAACAATGTGATGCCATATCATCACCTCCAATCATGAATACATGTCACCAGATCGTGAATCATTCATCATTAATCATCGTCGCATCGATACCGATCACCGATACAAGATCTTCCATCAGTAGCACAAGAACACAAACACTTAACCCGTTGAATAACATTGTCTCTGCTCACCGATCACTTATCCTTCTCACCGGTCACTCAAAGTATTTATGATTGTAAATGTAGCATTTGAACACTATAGACGACCATATCCTGTGACCGCGCCACAAGATACATCAGAGTTTGACAAGATATTCAAATCATCTATCACATGTCATTAATTGTTCTAGCAATTGTACTGTTATACTCCATTTGATTACAACTCTCACATAAACTTACTTTGGCAGTAGAGGTCATGCATTTGACATCTAGAGACACACCTAAGTCTCCCCAAAAGATAGCAACCACTGAAAGTCACTGAAACTCATCATTTATCTCAAATATGCTTGACAACATGCTAAGAACACAAAGTCAATAGTTGCCATCAATGATAATTTAATATATGATCATCCTCTAATCAAATCACTATGTCATCACCAAGACATGCTTACCATCACTGCATCAGATATGCCAACAATCTCCCCCTTTGACATTGATGGAAACACTTTATGCTTCACCAATTATGAAAACACTCTCTTCATCAATAGAATACATCAACATCTTCAACATGAAACATTAAGGAGAAAAATGTTTCCACTTTTGTCTTTCACCTGTTCTGCAGTTACTCCCACTTACACTGAACTTCACTCTTTGTCAAACACACATACATCATCTCCCCCTTTGAAAATAATGCCAAAGGTGCCAAATACACCTTATATCTTCTCTGCAGTACTTGAATAACCAAAGCACATCACTTCACAACCTGCTCCCCCTAACAAGTAGCCTCACAACATTAATCCACACATAAAAATATTCAATGAATACACTGGGACTGATGCAACTGCATCTTCTTTTAATTAAGAGCGGATAGGGGAATGACCCCTAACCTACCTCTTAGATAATAAAAAGTATTCTTAGGTAATGGTTTAGTAAAAATATCATAAACCTACTCCTTATTTGGCACACACTCCAACCTTACTCCCTTTTCTTGTAGCTTCTCTCTAAGAAAATGATATTTGATAGCTATATGCTTAGTCTTAGATTGTATCACTGGGTTCTTTGAAATGTTAATAGCACTGGTATTGTCACAATAGATAACCACTGGTTCAGTTACCTTCTACTGAATTCCTTTCAGAATCTTCTTAACCCATACTATCTGAGTACAATTAATTGCAGCAGCAACATACTCAACTTTAGTTGTTGATTGAGATATACAATTTTTCTTCTTACTTGTCCAAGATACAAGTCTATCTCTGAGAAAGAATGCACCTCCACTTGTGCTCTTTCAATCATCAACATTACCTGCCCAATCAACATCAGTAAACACATTCAAAGAAAAATCACCTTATGTCCATAACATAGACCATAATCTCCAGTCCCCTTAAGATATCTGAAGATTCTCTTCACTACAACCATATGAGATTCCTTAGGATTAGAAGAAAATCTAGCTACTAATCCAAATGCCTGGGTTATATCTGGTCTACTGTGTACAATATATTGTAGCTTATCGATCATGGATCTATAAAGTGTCTCATCCACTTCTTTAGAATCATCCTCCTTTGACAGTTTGCAATCGGTTACCATAGGGGTACCAACCGGTTTTGAGTCCTCTAGTCCAAAAGTCTTTTTTATTTCTCTTACATACTTAGACTGACTTATGTGGATACCATATTTCATTTGTTGAACTTGCAATCCAATGAAGAATTTGATCTCATCAATCATAGACATCTCAAATTATTTTCTCATCTCATCTGCAAATTATCTTCTCAACTCTTCATTGCCACCAAAAATAATATCATCTACAAATATCTCAGCAATTATCAATATGTCATCTTTCTCAGTCTTCAAATACACATTTTTATTGTCACTTGTTCTGAAAAAACCAATTTGAATCAGATATGAGTGCAACCTCTCATACCATGCTCTAGGTGTTTGTTTCAATCCAGACAAATCTTTATGTAATCTATACACCATATTCTTACCTTCATAATTATAAAATCCTTCAGGTTGTTCAATGTATACCTCTTCTTCCAAAATACCATTAAGAAAAGATGACTTAACATCCATTTGATATACCTTGAATCCTTTATAAGCATCATAAGTAAGCACTATTCTCACACCTTCAAGTCTGGCCACAGGTGCAAATGTTTCACCATAGTCCATTCCTTCCTCTTGTGCATATCCTTTGCACACCAATCTTTCCTTGTTCCTTACCACTTCACCAGTCTCATCCATCTTATTTCTAAAAATACACTTTGTACCAGTCACATTCTTGTCCACCGGTTTGGGCACTAATGTCCAGGTTTTTTTCATCTCAATATGTTCTAATTATTCTTCTATAGCTTTCATCCAATCTTCTTCTTTCAATGCTTATTTTACTATTTTAGGATCAAATTCAAATAATAAACATGTACCTTCTCTTTCCTTTTTTTTCTAGTTAACACACCTGCATTTCTGTCACCAATAATTTGATTAGGTGAGTGATTCAGTTTTACGTACTTAGGCAATATCGGTTTAGTTCTAGGATTTTCTTCAACTATTTGTATATGTTCTTGTTCATTGACCATCGATTCTTCTATAGTGTTCTGATCCATCGATTGCACATTAAAAACTCATCATAGTCTTTAGGTTCCTTCTTGGTGGATTCATCATTTTTCTCAGAAAATTCATCTTTCTTACACTACCACTTTCCACTATCTTATTAGTTCTATTGTTCAAGCACTTGTAGGATTTTCTCTTAGAATAATATCCTAAGAATATTCCATCATCACTTCTTGGATCAAACTTTCTAGAATTTTCATCTCTTTTAATGTAACATCTACTCCCAAAGATTTTGAAATAGTTAACACATGGTGTTCTACCATACCACAACTCATAAGGAGACTTATTTGTACCTTTGTTTAGTTGAACTCTATTCAAAGTGTAAACTGCAATGCTCACTATTCTCCAATAAGTCTGAGCAACACCTTTCTGAATCATTAATGTCCTAGCACAATCAATGATAGATATGTTTCTTCTTTCAGCAATACCATTTTGCTGAGGTGTTCTAGGTGCAGACATCTATCTTTTAATTCCATGTTCTTCACAATAAGTAGTAAACTCATGTGAAGTAAACTCACCTCCTCTATCAGATCTAAGACATTTCATAGTCTTACAGGTCTCCTTATCCACTCTGGCTTTATAGATCTTAAGCATGTGAAAAGCTTCAGATTTGTCCTTTAAAAAGATATCCCACATCATTCTAGAAAAATCATCGACAAATAACATGAAGTATTTATCACCATAGTAACTCCTAGTTCTCATAGGACCACACAAATTGGTATGAACCAAATCTAAGATATTTTCAGAGGAATAAATTTTACTAATGAAACTAGAACTAGCTGACTTCCCAAGTTTTCATTCTTTGCACATTACATTGTCTGGTTTCACTACGTTGTGCAAACCTCTCACTAACTTCATCTTACAAACTTTGATCAAGTAATCAAAATTTACATGACAGAACCTCTTATGCCACAACCAACAATCTTCAACCTTAGCAATCAGATAATCCTCATAGTAGAATTTAGATGGAAGAAGTTACCTCTTGTATGTTCACTGGTAGCAATCAGTTATCCTGATTTCCCAACAATTTTTCACATACCTTCATTGAACTCCAATCTAAAACCTTTGTTATTTAACTGAGAAACACTTAAAAAATTGTATCTCAAATCATCAACCTAGTAAACATCATCACCAATATTTTTATCATTCAAATTAATGGATCCTTTACCTTTCACTAAACATGGAGCATCATTTCCAAACCTTATCGAGCCTCCATCACATTCCTCCAACTTGACGAACTTGTTTTTATCACCAGTCATGTGATGAGTGCACCCACTATCAATAATCCAATTACCATTGTGATTCATGTTAGAAACTAAATCTCTCTCACCTTCTTCTGAGGGATTTTCCTTAACTGTAACAAACACAATTTATTCTTCATCTCTTCCATCAGATTCCTCAACGGTCACACCTTCCCCCTCTAGGTAACAGGCTTTCTTATTTTTATCCTTGAATCTTCTTGGCTTTTCCTTCCTGTCATTATCAGGGCATCTAGAGGCAATGTGTCTAAATTTTTAACATGCAAAGCACTTCAAAGGAAACTTACCCTTGTATTTACCTTTCCCTCTAGGAAGCCTTCTAGCAATCAAGACTTCAAGATCCTCCTGATCTCTTTCTTCATACAAGATAGATTCATAGTCATTAGAGTGACATACTAAAGAACTGTTAGACATCTCCTTTCCTAGATGGTGCAAGATTCAATGATGACTTGAAAGAAGCTTCAAATTTAGGCATGCTATTATCATTATTACTTAACTCAAACGTAGTTAATTTCCCTATTAATGCATCCATAGTAATAGTAAAAGTCCCTAAAGATATGATCTCTTGAATAGTTGAAACCCTAATAGCATACTGAGGTAATAAATTTCTTAACACATCCTCCTTGGGAATATTACCACCAGTACCTCGGATAGAAGCAACAACTTCTTTGATTCTCTGACTATATACCCCAATGTTCTCATTGTCTTGCATTCTCATCCCATCATACTTTCCTCTTAAGTTGTCAACATTTTCCTTCTGCACATGTGGATCTCCAACATGGATAGTTTTCAACTTCTCCCATATTTCATAAGAAGTATCTAAGTCTTTAATATCAACATATTTTGCATGGAAAGAGTACTTGCAATAGCTTCCATAGTTCAAGTATGTTCATGCTTAACCTTCAACTAATCTAGAGTTAGGGTTCTTGGGGGTCAATATACCTATTTTCCACATGATCCCAATATAGATCACCCAATCCCTTAAGATAGAGCTCCATCTGAACAAACCATATTGATTAGTTCTCTTTTGTGAATTTAGGACCCTCCTTTCACATCATCTTGGATCTTTACCTCATGTTGTTAAGTTTCACCACAAAAAAAGATCAGATCTCTGATACCAATTGTTAGACATGAGATATGATTAGTAAGAGGGGGGTGAATCATTAATCTACCAACAAAACCAAATTTTACAATCAGTTAAACTGTATTCACCATCTGCAAGAACAACCTTAATAACAGAAAATGAAAATCATAAATATCCAAGATCATCCACAAATATGACACAAATTTATCTTGTGGAAATCAAAATAGGAAAAAAAACCATGGTGGGGATTAGTACCCACTAATATAATGTACTCTTCTGAAGTACACTCTGTGAGGAGCTTAACCCTGTTAGGATTTTATAACAACACTGTTAGGTGCTACCCTGTTAAGGGATTTACCTTAGGCTTGTTAGAAAATTTACCTTATTAAGAGTAGCCTTGTTAGAGAACTTAAAACACAAGCTAGTGTGTCACCTTGTTAGAGGATTTACAATAAAGATCTATTATTGATCACTGATACAAGATCTACCATTGGTAGCACAAGAGCACAAACACTTAACATGTTGAATAACACTGTCTCTACTCACCAATCACTTATCCTTCTCACCGGTCACTCAAAATAGTTATGATTGAAATTGTAGCATCTTAACACTATTTACCAACATTTAATGTGACCACACCACAAGATACATCAGAGATTTGAAAAGACATTCAAATCATCTATCACTTGTCATTAATTGTTCTATCATTTGTACTGTTATACTCCATTCGATTGCAACTCTCACCTAAACTTACTTCAGCAATAGCGGTCATGCATTTGACATCTAGAGACATACCTAAGTCTCCCCAAAAGATAGCAACCACTGAAAGTCACTGAAACTCATCATGTATCACAAAAATGCTTGACAACATACTAAGAACACAAAGTCAATAGTTGGCATCAATCACAATACAATATCTGATCATTTGTAATCAAATCATTGTGTCATCACCAAAAAATACTTACCATCATTGTATCAGATATGCCAACAAACACTTATCTTAGACAGACATCTTTGCCAATATTAGTCAATTTTCCCTACCTTTTGAAGTCAATATAGTCCTGGAATTATTCAGGTCTTTCTTAAGAGGGTTTACCTTCAAAGTTTTTATAATCTCTCTTAGGTCATATTACCTACACCTTAGGCATCATTGTAGGATTTTATTTACGTTTTCATTTGCATCCCAAAATAAAAAATAAAAAAAAATTAGTTTCCCTTATTGTCATTTATCTTTTCTAGGTTGCATTTACCCTTTGCATATGTCATTAAAAAGATCCTAGAAGAACAAGAGAAAAATAGACCCCAACATAGAGCACGAACATGATCTAAATAATGAGACTGGTCTTCCTATTCAGAGGACCCTAACACTGGATTTCAACAATCCAGAGACATTCCAGGGTCACGAGAAAACACATGTTGAAATCCCATAGTTTACTCCTATCTCTCCACAAAAGAATGGGTTCTCATTTGAGAACGTTAGGGCTAAGTGCAATGAAAGAGAATTTAACAATGCCTTAGAAAACCATGGGGTAATGACTATCATGGGATCCCTGCTGCCAACTGACCCATATACATACTTCAAATTGCTTTTACAACATGGTGCCAAACTACCCGCTAGATTTGACACTTGCACCCTAGTAAAGGCCAAACCCATACCATCATCTTGGCTTTCTTCCATGACACCTCTTCCACTTACCTCCATCTTTCCCTCTAGTAGTCCCACTCAATATGCATCCCAGGTCACTATGTCCTCCACTACTCTAGGAATCTAGTACATCAATCCTCTCTTTGCCAATTTCAACCAACATCTAATGCACCCATCACCACCACAATAATACCTTCCATAATATCCTTCACTCATCCAGTGAGTATGTCCAACATGGCTCTACAAGGTCCCAATCCCAGTAGCCTCACAACAGGAGTCCCACAAATCAACCCAGGGGACCCTCAACAAAAACCTACTAGCTGTATCCCAATAGGTGTTCCTTCCAGTTCAGGAATCCCCCAAATCAACCAAGGGGAGCCTCAACAATAACCTCCTAGCAATCCGAACTATTCAAGAATCTTGGATGCCTTCTTGAAACATCATGGAGTGACTTGACCCAACACTTCCAACTCTACAATACCACCTCAAAAGAAGCCTTCATACACAGCTCCACCTCAACAACAACCTTCATACATAGCTCCACCTCAGCAACAACCTTCACACATAGCTCCACCTCAGCAGCACCCTTCATACACAACACCACTTCAACAAAAACCTTCATACAGAACACCACCCCAGCAGTAACCTTCATACATTCCACCACCCCATAAAAATCCTTCATACATTCAACCGCCCCAGCAGTAGCCTCTATAAATTCCACCACCCCAGCAGCAGCCTTCGTACATCCCATCACCTCAATACATTCTACAACCTTAGTATTTACACATGCTCTATATCCTTAGTATACACCACAGTCTCAGTACATTCCACCACATGTGCCTACAACATACACAAACATAGGCTTTGGGCCCTCTTACAACCATACACCATCTTATAATGGTGGGACAACATTTTATGATCCTAACACAGTGTCATCCACACCCATGCCCACTGAAGCCTTTGCTCAATAGCTCCAAATTCTCCAGCAAAAGGTCATTAACTTGCAGATAGGTGCTCCAAAGAGGTTTTTCACTATAACTGACCTTAGTCTTTATACATTCTATGGGAATTTTCACATGCCACCTTTTCCACGCAATTTTGAAACACCTAAATTTGACAAATACAAGGAAAAAAGGTGAGCCCAGAGACCATATATGAGAATTATTCACAGCTTGCATAGAAGTGGCATACAATGGCACCTACCTGATGAGGATTTTTCCACATACTCTTGGTGGGTCATCCATGGAGTGATTTTCCAGACTTCCTTCTGGGATACAATCTTGGAATGAACTAGCTGAAAAGCTCATATCACATTATTCACACAACATTGTCATGGAAATAACATTGATGGGTCTCTGCACTATCAAATAGAATAATGGTTTGCCTCGTTCTTACAACCTTGGAGAAATTTTGCCTCCTAGGAATCTTTTCATGTACTTATCAAAGAGAAGATCCATATGTTCATCGAAAACTATCAACTGACATGATGCGTGAATTAAACTCCTAGAAAATTGAAACCTTTAAAGAGATAGCCGAGAAAGGGATAAAAGAAGAAAGATTCCTCACTCTAAAGGGAGCCATCAAGAAAGAGACCAGTAATCAAACACCTTATGAAAAATCCAAATACTGGTCCAAAAACAAAAATGTGATGAACAATGGCATTGTTGATGTTAAAGTAGCCCAAGAAGTCATGCACCTACAAGCACCCCCGACACCTGTCCAACAATCCCAACCAGTGCAAAATATCCAAAGAGTCAACAATACAAACATGAAAAATCAAGAAGTCAATCAGACACCCACAAAATACTAAAAGAAAGAACATCACTCCACCTCAAGACTTTACACCCCTGGCAGAACCTCTTGAGAAAGTTCCTTAGAAATTGCTACAATGTCATTCAGTCACTCTTCTCAAAATTAGGCATTACGAAGGTACTAGAAAACCAACATGGTGGAATGACAATACTTATCGTGATTACCATAGAACGAAGGAACACAAAACTTCCAATTGCATGCAGGTGAAGCATATTTTTAAAGATTTCATCGATCAGGGTGAAATTAAAGTTATCGCAAATTCAATCACCACCAACCAAGATCACAAAATATTCTCAATGTCACTGATAGATCATAGAAAAGGTAATGCATTCATGTTCAGACATGACAACAAATAAAAATTCACTTACCCAAAATGAATCCCAATCTTACCACAAACGCCATTACTATCTGAGGTCCAGGCACCATTTGTGTTGTTACTACTCATCATTCTAAAATCACATTACAAGGAGCCCCATCAAAAGTTGTGGAACCAAATAATTCATCCAACTCACTGTCAGGTCAGTATAACCTATTAGATCTTCTAAAAAAATACCTCTACACAAATTTTCATCTATAAGTTTCTTCCCATTTTTCCAAATCATAAAGCAACCTTAGACACAACTTTACAACAATCCTCTATTCTGAAAGACATAAATGTTGATGAATTTAAAGCCATGGTAGTAAATCTCTCCATGCAACATAATTTTTCCTTCACTGATAAAGATATCCCAACCCATAAACTATCTCACAATTATCCCTTGCATCTTGAAGTCTTTGTCTGCCTCCATAAAATCATACGAGTCTTGATAGATGGTGGAGCAGGTCTAAATATTTGTACCCTAAAATTGGAATAAGCACTGGGCTACTCTGATAGCTATGTAGACATCACCAAAAAGATCATAATCAGTGCATATGATGATGAAGAGATTCTTTCTAGAGGTGTGATAAGCATCCCAATCATACTAGGTCCTACAACACACGACACTTAGTTCCATGTATTGGACCTAAAGTTGGGCTATAACATGCTCTTGGGATGACCATGGATTCATTTCATGCAGGTTGTACCATCCAATTACCATCAATGCTTGAATTTCCCTCACGATGGAGTTGAAATCACCATGCTTGGTGATAGAGATAATTTTCTATACTACACTAATGTTAGAGGAGCTATTTCCAATCAATTACCCAACAATCAGGAGGCACCTTTTGCCTCCTCATCTCAAAACATAGATTGAGAAGACCTTTATAAATCAATTGAAGAACTCACATCAGAGCTCAAAATCCAAGTTCAGGAAAATGGATGTGGAGAATACACCTATGTAGACATTTTCTATGTAGGCAAGCTACCGATATCACCATGTTCTTAAGGAAAACCTAGGAAACCTCTTAAGAGGAAGCAATAGCTATCAATTTTTTATCCAACAACCATTTTCATAAGATGGGGAGACATACATGAGGAGATCATTAAAGACAACTTATCCTCTTGTTTGTATGTAGATGAAGAGCCCCCCGAGGTCAAAATTATAGCACATGAATATGGACAGGGGTACACCATTGTCCTGAAACAAGGCTATAATGAACTATTTGGATTAGGAAAGAATGAAAAAGGAATTGTTTAACCCATTGCACCAACCCAAAATCTGAAGCATCGTGGCTAAGGTTATAGTCCACTGGAAGAAGGCATTACGAACACCTCGCTACCCTCTAATATTAATGCTTGTGTTTATAACAAAGTTGAGACATTTGAGGAACTCCATTTAGATAGACTCAAATGAATATGAGTGGGAATCCCCACACACTAATAGCACCCTACATCTCAACACTATCAAAGCCCACCTATCTTTGCACGACCGACCAACAGATTGTAGATCTTGGATTGAAGAATTTTGGAAGCAATTTGGACCTTCATATTCATCCTCTTCATAAACTCATGAATCAATCACTAATTCATATATCAATACCTTAACCAAACTCCCTATTTCATCCTTGCAAATTAAAGATTGCATAGCTTTGGTTTACCCTGACCTTATCAATTGGGAACAAAAAATCACCGACCATGGACGTTTTTGAGAATGATGAAGCTATTGTTGAATTCTTCAAAATAAGACAAGGCATACCTATGGGTGACCACAAGGAAGGTTTCATCATTGAATTGGATATAAAATCATACTTTGGGGAGCTATATCAATCCTCTAGTCATAAAATTGAAAGAGAAAATATAAGGCTATTAGGTGAAAACCGAAAGACACCTTCTAGTTGTAATATAGTAAAAATAAAATAAGTACCAATAGTGAAAACCTCACTGAGGTGCCCAAGGATGGAGAGATTGATATACTTCCCCTTAAAGAAGAACAATCATCATTATTGGGAGAGAAAGAAACAACAATCAACATTGGCACTGAAGAAATACAAAGACTGATCCACTTGGCAGAATCATTAACACCATAAGAAAGAGAACATATCATTCAGTTCTTTCAAGATTGGAAAATCAACTCTGCTTGGTCATTCTCTGACATGCCTAGATTAGATCCAAAATTAGTGCTACACCATTCATCACTAAATTCGGGGGAAAAACCATACAAAAAGAAACTGCACAAGATGCATCATAAAATTGTACTACTGGTCAAAGAAGAATTGAAAAAACTACAGGACGCAGGCTTTGTAAGGCCTATTAACTATGTTGATTGGATCTTCAATCTAGTATTTGTGTCTAAATATTATGGAGAAATAATAATATGTACTGACTTCAGGGATCTCAATTTGGATTTTCCAAAGGATGACTTCCCCTTCCCAAACATAGACATGATTGTTGATCATCTCACTTCAGGATATAAAATTTTGTCACTAATGGATGGTTTCTCAGGATATAATCAAATCAAGATAGCACTAGAAGATCAACACAAGACCGCATTCACTTGTGCCTGGGGCACTTACTATTGGTGTGTCATGCCCTTTGGTCTAAATAATGCAGGCGCCACATATCAAAGATAAATGGCGACTATCTTTCATGACATTATGCATATCGCAATGGAAGACTATGTTGATGATATATTGGTAAAATCCCTTCAGAGGAATCTACATCTATTAGTATTAGGGTAGGTCTTTGAAAAACTACAAGAGTACAAGGTATGGTTTAACCCAAATAAGTGTGTTTTCGGGGTCACATCAGGAAAGTTTTTGGGATTCATTGTCTCCTATAGAGGAATAGAGATTGATCCCAAAAAAGTTCAAGCAATTATTAATATGCCTCCACAAACAAATTTGAAGAACCTGAGAAGTCTACAAGGTAGGCTACAATCAGTAAGGTGATTCATTTCACAATTGGATAACAAGTGTCATCCATTCCAATAATTTCCACATAAGGATATCAAATTTGCATGGACCGAAAATTTCCAAAGTGCTTTTCAAATCTTACAGGGTTATCTTCTCTTGGAACAAGTCCTAATGGCGCCCATTCCAGATCATCCCCTAGTGTTACATATTAGCTACATATCACTCACTGGGGGCATTGTTAGCACAAAATGATTCGGAAGGAAAAGAACGAGCCATCCATTATATCAGTCAAACACTTGTGGCTTATGAACTAAACTACACAACAATTGAAAGAGCATGTTTGGTTGTAGTTTTTTCTTCCCAAAAGTGCATACATTACATGATGAGCCACATGACGAACCTCATAGAAAAAATTGATCCATTGAAATACCTATTGAGTAAATCTATATTAATAGGGTGACTTGCCAAATGGGTCATCATTCTCAGTGAGTTTGACATTGATTACATTGACAAAAAAACAACTAAAGGACAAGCTATCACCAACCAACAGGAAGATGCACCATTACCTTCTAGTCATCCTTTATTGATAGATTTTCCAAATGAAAGAATATTTTCCCTCGAGGAACAAAAATAGTGGAAATTATACTTTGATGGTTGTCACACACAAAAGGGATCCGACATAGGCATAGTCTTTATCACTCCCCAAGGAGATTCCATTCTGAGGTCCTACAGACCGAGTTTTGAATGTACCAAAAACATAGAAAAATATGAAGCACTAATCATTGGGCTCAAAACAATTGTCTGGTGGAAGATCCAATAGTTGCAGATGTACACAGATTGTCAATTGATCATCCACCAAGTCAATGGAAGCAATGATACAAAGGATGAAAAACTGATTCCTTATAAGGCCTTGGTGGAAAATTTGAAACAACATTTTAAAATGATATCATTTGAGAAGAACCCAAGAATCAAGAACAAATAGCAGATTCTATGGCTATTGTAGGATCTTTTCTTGACATGCCACCAACTATGACACATTGTGAATTCATGATTGAAAAGCTAGTGGTCCTTGCCTTTGAAGTGCCCCAAGTTTGACTAGGTCATGTGCAAAATTTTTGGTCCCAATTCCCCTTGGTACCTAGATATATATTCCTACCTAAATAGCCAAATCATCCCCAATGACTTGTCCCAAAACCAAAATGATTCCCTGATAAGGAAAGCCTCTTGATACACTATCATAGCCAACACGCTCTACCAATGTAGTCTGGATGGAACACTCCTCAGATGTCTCAACACGGAAGAATCACAAATGATGATAATAGAGGTACACGAGGGCATTTATGGTGCTCATTCTAGTGGCTTGACCTTATCTAAGAAGCTGTTAAGAATTGGGTATTATTGGCCTACAATGAAAACAAATGCTTTCCTATTTGTGCAGAAGTGAAAGAAGTGTCAGATACATGGGAACCTCATCCATGCACCTTCTCAAGAGCTATAACCACTAACATTACCTTTTATCTTTTCACAATGGGGGTTCGACCTAGTCGACAAGATTCATCCTTTATCCTCTGATGGTCATAAGTACATAATAATCGCCACTGAGTATTTCACAAAGTTTCTTTTGAACTATATCATAAGTCGGTACGGTGTTCCACAAACCATCATTATAGATCATGGCTCCCCTTTAAAAAAACAAACAAGTAGATGATCTTTGAAATAAATTCCATATTCAAAATATCTATTCATCACTCTACTTTCCCCAAGGTAATAGACAGGCCAAGGCTATGTTGAAAACCATTATAAAGATTTTGAAAAAGATAGTAAATGAAGCTGGTCCAGACTGACACCTCTAGCTCAACCCCGCCTTATGGGCATACCGCACTAGTTTTTGTTCTCCTACAGGAGTCACTCCATATTCACTAGTATACGGTTCCCAATCTATATTTCCAATAGAGTTTGAGCTCTCATCATTGTGTGTATCACTTTAGCACATCATTTTAGATGAGGATTACAGAGTATCAAGGCAACAAGATCTAAAGTTTCTCGATGAAAAGAGACAAAAGGCACTAACACATTTGCAAGCATATCAACAACATCTTAGGAGAAGCTACAAAAAAAAGGTCATTCCCAGATCTTTTGAAGTTGGTGACCTAGTCCTAATGGAAAATCAAAAAAATCATATAAAAAGGGAAAAACCAGGAAAGTTTGAACCGAATTGGTTTGGTCCTTATATCATCACAACATTTTATGGGTCTGGAGCATATCAAAGATCTACATCATAGGGTTAGCCTCTATCAAACCCCATCAACATATTGCATCTACGCAAGTACTATTCATAGCTCTCAGAGTAGAACCATCTCAAAAATGCAAAAAATCAAAAATTTCAAAAAAGATTAAAAAAGGTTACATTGGCAAAAACATAGCAATCAAGCGTCTTTGGTTACACAAAAAAAGAAATATAAGAAAAATAAATTCTACCTATGGTGAAAACCACTTCAGTGGCGCCTTAGGCAAGTACCATTGTGAAAATTGGGTAATCTGATGCCATGTGTAGAGATTGTTTCTCTACCATCTATAATGACTCCAACTTGGCATCACTTGTTATTTAATCCCATCTTCCACAATAAAACCCGTCATGGCTTGAAGTTTGTCAAAATGTATGTGTCCCATGGTTCCATATTCAGCACAAAGTCAGACCACCATGGTCATTCCATAATTAAATTCCTCATTCTATTCTGGATGGGGGCACCCCAATGTCATGAGCCATCAAGCTCTGAAAATCATAAAAATTTCTTTAAAAATCCCTAAAAATTGTAAAAAATCAAAATTAAAATCCCTTAAAATCTTAAAAAGTCCTGAAATTGTTTTTTCATAAAAATCTAAAAAGATCTTCAAAAAGTTCAAAAATATCATAAAATATTTAGAACATTCATCTAAGGGAAACTATGTTTGGATTATATGTGATAAGGGCCTTCACTTATGTGATATGCCACACATACCTTGACTGCAAACATATGAACCCTATGGTGGACCAAAAACATTTGTAAACGCCCTGAAAAATTTGTATTCAGACAGACAAAAAAATTGTAAAACTGAGAAAATTATGCAATAAATATCCTTCGAGTATCAATTTAGTTCTTTTGCATTTTGAAACATGCATTGAGAGACCTCATACAGAAAGTCTAATCTTCATCGAAAACAAGTCAAAATAGTCAAACTCGTCAACATGTCATCAGATTGTTTACACTGTCTTATCTATCAATGGAATCCCAAAGCACAGTATTTTGTCAAGACAATCATGTTATCTTAGACAAGGAATGGAACACTCAAAACCAGATGGAGCAGTCTTATATGGGGTACCCTATACTTCCTCTGGTAGCATCATAAAAACATCAAAACTAATGTCCAAACCACTACAAAAACATAGACACATAATCAGTATGGTTGCTTACTTGTTGAGTCGAGTTGGTCTTATTATGTCTTGAATTTTGCAAGTCGTATTATTATCCATCTCCATGATTCCACTTAAGTGATTAGAGATGTCATGATGGTTTTTGAATTATCTTTTTTGTCTTTTATCTGTGGGATGTTGACTAAGAAATCTTAATAGTGCATTTTGGGTGTTTGTGGTACGATCCTTTACAACCACATGTAATGTCTAATTGCAAGGCTTGCAATAGATAAATTGGTTGTAATATGTCACACACACATTGACTCTTAACATCTAACCTAGATTTATCAGCCCACATTCCTTATCTATTCAGAGGTCTTGTTAGAATTCAAAAGGATATTCGTACCTAGATCTTTAATATTTAGGTATGATGATATTCAATTTTGCTATAATAAAAGTGGCTCAATGATGAAATAAATTGCTCAATAAGTTGGAAATCAAAGTTGGTTAACAAATAAATTTAGCTTTCAATCAAGATTCATTCTTATTGTCTCTCATCATCTCTCATTTTCTCTCATCTTCTAGTCTATCACTACTAACATTTATCTCTGTCACTCCTAACAAAATCCTTAAGATAAAGTATCATGATACAACAAAAAGATACACATTCTGCATGTTAGTTTACATGCATCTTAGCTCATATAGTAACCATCATAAATGCATCCATCCATCATATAAAAGCATACATAAACACATGTAGATCATTTAGCATAAGTCTATCATCGTATCTTCATCATAGATAATCATGGCATCACATAAAGTGCATATGAAAATACAAAAACCATCAAGTGCATAATGCATCATCATAAAATTCATCGCAATAGGAAATGCATCATAATAGGAGCACATCATAAATCATAAAATCTCATATGCATCACAAAAAATATAGAGTAAGATAGATCATGAACACATCATATAAGGCCGCCAAAATTGCATCATATGTATATAAAAAACTCAAAATGTATCATAGTTCAATGTTAAAAGGAGAGCTCACAAGCTCGCAAAATATATGAAAAAAGAGTCTACCTACAAATCAATTGGATCTTCCTCCTTCCTCTGGCTGGGTGGCCTAGGTAGTAACAAAGTATAAGTCCCTGCACCTGTATGTCCCGGGGGAGAACCTGTCACTGATGGTGATTCTCTACCAAGTTGTACCACTGCTATGTGATCTTTGTGTCTGTTGGGATTGACGAGAAGTGATTTAACTAGGAACCCTTTGTGCTACTAGCACAACCTTCTCATAAGCCCCCCACCAATAATCAATCTCCCTATGCATATCCTAGGCCTATCTACTAGTATCTGTAGCTTCCCGCAGAAGCTTGTCAATCAACTATTGTGTAGTTGTGCCTTGAACGTTGTCTATAAAATATTTCACCACTATCTCCGTCGCCATAACTCTGGCATTTTTTGCCTGCACTCTGCCCTTTTTTTTCCTGTATCTCGGCCTTCATACCATCTCTCACCACATCCATCTCCATCTCTATCCTCTCTATCCTCTTGTCCAAGGCAATCAACCTCCCCTCATACCATTGTCTCTCTACATTTGTTTCTTGTGCTCTACCATCTTCCTCAATATCCCTCACTTCTGATTGACTCATCCTCCTAAATAGATCCTCATACTGAGCTTGTAAGTCTCGAAAATGTTGTCTCAAACTATTTTGGTCTGAAGAGTCAATGTCAAAACTAGAAACCCTCGGTCTAACAGGTACATCTTGCACGACCTCATCAAATCCCCCATGGATGCATCTATCAAACCTATGTCATCCCCACCTATGGCCATGACTACTAGCTCAGTGTCCTCAACCTCCATCTCATCATCACTACTAGAAGAATAGGTTCTACTACTAGTACTCCCAGTCTCCTCTTAGCTACTCCCAGTCACGTCAACATAGGCCTCCTCCTCTCCCACATTCTATGTTTCTTCCACAAGCACCCCACTAGGAGGAATCAATGGGGAAACTTCTATAGTAACTCCTCCACCACCCATATCATCTCCATCTCCATCTCCATCTTTGTCTCCTCATTCTCCATCTCTGCCCCCTCCTCATCCTCCATCTCTCCCTCTTTCTCTCCCACCATATCTCCCTCCTCCTCTCCCTCCATCTCTCCCTCCATCCCTCCCTCTCCCTCATCCTCTCTCTCCTTGACAACCACACCTAACTCTCCTACCCTGTCTCCCATTTTTCCTTCTCGGCTGAAAAATACATCTATGCATATCTATAAGAACTGGTACACCAGGGTCCATATATGGTATAGTTTTGTGTGTACCCCACCAAACATCAAAATCAGATGTAGTCCTGACATCTCCCACATATGATCTCCACTTCCATCTCATCCATGCCAAAGTGGTAAACTATTCCACTGTGTTCTATATGGGGATGACAGGTTCCCAACCTCTGACATCCATTATGCACCTAGAAAACTGTTTTGAACCAATAGGCACTCTCTACCTCTCACCCAACTGTTTCAAAACCCTATCTGGTAACTGTATCTCAATAATATATGAGTACTATGTAGATCTCTCAACCAAGTGTCTCTCTTGTCAGCAGTATTGCATATGCTCATCCTTCTCATCCCAACTGGGCATCCAATGTATGGTCTCTATTTAGACTCCATCAAAGTATCCAACAAGTGTCTCTAGTACCTGGTGTGTCCCACCCATCTGTCAACAAATTCCTCATAATGATATATGTATGTTTTTCCTATATGTATCATTGGTCTATCAAAAATAGGATGAAACATAGCTATGTGCTTAAATCACCACACCTGTAAAATTGTGACCCCACATCCTAGGCTTTGTAATCCATGGTAAGAAATGTCATGGGGCTGATGATATAACATGGCTAGAACACATGGTCCCCATGCATACACAGTACGTCTCTGCCACATCTCACTAATAATATCTCCCCACCCCAAAATAAATCCATGTCCTCTCTTATCTGGTACCAAAACCCCAGCGACAACTACACAAAGCATCACAAAGTACGCATCATATCCTACCATATATTGCCTCCATCTAATCTCATATCCATGAATATCTAACTCATCCATAGAGAAATCAAATAGGTCATATAATGATTCTCTCCCATTCTGGAATGAGTATATAACCCTCTCACCATGAATAGGAATCCGCAAAATTCTGTACACATCCTCTAAAGTCACTGTGCCCTTCCTTGTAGGTATGTGGAAAGAAGACGTCTTTGACTGTCATTGCTCACACAAGGCAGTAACGAGGCCCCTATTTTCCCTAATCTCAGGCATCAAGGTAATATGTAACAATCCAAGGCTATCTAGGTGCTTATGCTCATCATCAGTCAATCTATGTATGTATGAAAGCTGGTTGGGATGATTCTCTCGTGTCATGAGAACATCGTCCCTAATCTACATCCACAATAAAGTTGCACAATCAGTCTACATGCATTCCAATTAGGTCTATCATACATCTCATATTTTTCATACACGTGTATGCATAATAAAAAATTTGTTTCATTCCACAAAAAATTCCAAAAGAAGTCAAAACATGCATTCATACCACATAGACTTTTTATTTTTCATCTCACCAGTCAAGTGCGGAGTTATAATCAGTCAAGTGTGGCTTGATTAAATTGTTTCTTATGACAGGAAAATGCAGCGAATGAACACATCAAGTGTGTCATTCTCCATCCAAGTGCAAACTGGTTTTAAACTACTTTGAAATGAGCTTGTGGCACTTTATGCCTACAAGTGTGTCGATTGTGACACACAAGTGCAACATTTTAGCCCACCTAAATTTGACCTAGTCTAATAAATGGCATGAGAAATGAGGAGAATTAAATGCAAAAATTGTGAAACTTACTGGAGGTGGGGCATCAGCTTTCCGCTGATATGTCCTAACTTGATCTCTGATATGCACACCATCCTCGTAGCCTTCCATTGCACTCTAAATCACTCAGAAGATGCTCCTTCCACTACTTGCTCTCCAAATTTGAATATGCACAATGACTTAAAAATGACCCTCCAAAGCCCTTTTATGCCCTCCCTAGCCCACCTCGATGGATGTGCACGCCTTGCATTTCTATTGGTCGCGATGTCTTTCACCTTCCCGAGTCCATAACTTGCAGGTGTGACCTCCATTTTCTAATCCATAAGTTGTATTGTGACCCTGGTCATGACGTCAACAAAACTTGAGGGGGGCATAGTAACTGCTTGTAAACGTTATTCCACAAGGGCATATTGGGGAAATTTTTTATCAAAAATTCTTTGAAATAATGCTTGAAAATGCATCATATCAAAGAGGGGAAAATGTAGACATTTAAAAATGACCAATTGCTCGAATGCAATAAGTTTGCTAACATTATTCTTCAACTATTAAATAATATTTTTTATTTAATTAATTGGTGTCTTTCTACTATAATCTAAATTCAAAATCATTATTTGTCTATAAATTCCTAAATTAAGTGATTTTAATTAATTACTTAATATCTCATCAAGCATTCACCTATAAAGTAATTAAATAATTAACAGTATTTAATTATTCCTTACCTTATTGAAATTAATTAAATAAATTATATTATTTAATTAATATTCCTTCATTCATTATTATTACATTTAGGTAATAAAAAATCAATTTCCCTCTCATAATTAAATAAATTATATTTATTTAATTAACTAATTGTTCCTCTTATAAATAAATAAAGATTAATTATTTATTTATATTCCTCGCATGTGAAAATAAATAAACTCTTTTATTTATTTAATCATAATTATCCCTCCAATTATGAGTTTCAGTTAACTCCACAATTCTCTCTCCTAATTGATCAATTAAATCAGTTATCTATTTAATCTATCTGGTCTTCTACTCCACCTCCTTAATTAAAGCCATCATACAATCAATTAACTCTCCCATCTTTTCAACACATGCAATCAGTTGAGTTAAACTCCCACTCACTCTGAGTTCACTCTTTAATCTATCCCCTTAAACAAATCCATCTTTTCTATTGACATGCAATCTGTTGAGTTCAACTCTCACTCACTCTGAGTTCAACTCTTCAATCATAGGCAATCAACTCACCAATCATGGAATCTTGATTGGAACCCTGAAAATATTTTAAATAGAGAGATTGTTTCTCATATTTTTTCACCACAATCACTTTTAATTCTTATGTTGGAACATAGAGAGCTTATTTTCTGAGAGCCCTCATTGCATAGAGAAGGAGAACAATGACAAAGGACGTTTGGTTTGCATATTCATGATTGTGATTTATTTTATTATTATTTGATGATTATGCTTACTATTTATTTTCTTTCTCTTTCGATATTGGGAATACTAACTTCTTAACATATCTCTTTATGGTTGAGATTTTGATGTTATTGCATGTTTCTACAGGTATCTACATCTCCAATTATAATTGTATGACAAGGGAATAGGTTTTGCCCAAATATAAAGGAGGATGAGAAGGTAGAGGTTAATTTATTGCATATGGAGATGGAAGCAAGGTCTAAGGGTGTGGAATATCATGTATAGTCTGCAAAATTAACTATGCACATGTTATCCATGATTTCTAGTGGTAGTAGTGATGTTTGCACAAGAGGAAAGAGAGATTAGTGGTAGTGAGAGATTCAAGACAACTACAAGTATGTTCAATATGAAGGAACAAGATGTGGAAGTCTTCCATTGCTAAAATTTTCTAAATACATGCCATCTCATTTAAAACAAAGATCAAACATGAAAATTTTATTGGTCTCTCATTTATCCCTGTGGAGAACATAAATTATGCACTAGCCTCCTTGATAAAGATTATGAGACAAACTTGGCTTTGGATGGGTTGATATATTATCATGGATGGGTTATTGATATTAAACCTAAACCACTCATTAACATTATACTTGGATCTTACTTCTTTTTAGAGTTCATTGCTTACGGAAGTGCACGGATGTAGAATTTCATTTCACATCTTGAGAGAAGTCGTAGAAGAGATTGAGATCCCAAATTTTGTAAAGTAGTTATTGATTTAACATATGTTTGCAAACTAGTTGGGATGATGGTAGAGGGCGCTTACAAGCACGTCTTTTAGACACCATGTTGTATTCATTTTTTGAACAAGGAATTTAAAAAATAGTGAAAATAGATTTAGAGAATTGGTATAAAAAGATACAGATATTCAAATGTTCTTTTTCAACCAGTGCACTTCACATGTTATCTTCTATACCTTTTTCATAAAAGATATTCCTCAAACCTATTGAGACAAGATGTTTCAATTATTTCATTTTTTTAGAAAGGATTCTTCAGGTGTAAGAGGTCCTTCGGTTGATGATGGTTAATTAAAAGTAGAGTAGATAGCCTAATACAAACACTATTGAAAGAAAATGTGTTAAACAAAATATCCTTGATGATAATTAGTGGGTCCACAATGAGTTAAGAAATTTTTTATTTCTTAAAAAATTACCAATTTTGTAATGTTTGTAACTTGATAATATTATTCATTTGTACATTAATATTTGATAAGTAGATGCAATAAAGGACACTAATACAAACTCTCCTAGACCTAGACATATTTTTGAGACATTATGACAATATGTCTAGGTGAACGAAGCAAACAATTTGTGATGTGGCAACGAAAAATTATGAGCGCCTTACTTCATATAGTATCCTTTCTTTTAAATCCTACATGGTATGTAATTAAGGTTGGGAGATCGCCTCTTTGTAATGATTAATAAGTGAGATAAGGGTTAATTAAGGCTCATCAAAAGATGCATTCAATTTATTTTTTGTACAGTGGATTCCCATCACTAATATTTGTGGTCTAAAATTCAACAAATCGAAATTGAAGATAGATAATTTGACAATCAACCCTATTGGATGATATACATGACATAGAAAAGATACATTAGACTTGAGGATCCTTTGAAATAATTTCCTTTCAAAGATCGCTAGTTCCTCTATTACAAAGAAGAAATGGTCCACATACAATACAAACCCCTCTATCAAGAGGAAATGGCTTATATCTATATGTGTAGAGAAGTGGGTGGTTGTGCATAGTGTCTTGAAACTTTAGGATTAATAGACTCTAAAGTATGGTTACCCCACATTTTTTGTTAACGTAAATGTTTTATATATATATATTTCCTCTAAGTTATGTCTTCATTCCTTTTGACCCTTTCTTTTGAACCTAGTAATTTTAACCTCGTTCAGTTCAAAGTCTTTAGTTCAAAATGTCATGTTAAGTTTCCACTTGCACGTCCCTTACTATCACGACTTACAATTGGTTGTCTTTTCATAGGTGGTCTTCCCTAATTTGAACTTGAAATTTGAACTTTCAAAGTTCAAAAGCGAATTGTGCAAGAGAAAGTCCTTGTGTCTTAATAATCAAGAAGTCGTTGCATTTTTATTTGTGAGTCACGGGTCTAGTCTATCTCTCTCAATTTGAACCTTGCAATTTGAACTTCTTTTGGTTCGAAGTTTAAACTTTGAAATTTGATTCTGCATGAAACAAAGTTGGACTTTCGATTGGCCATTTGAGGAAATAGGTGGAGTATGAATGAAGAATATTCTGGGAACTTCAAAGTTTAAAAGATTTCTTTTGGAAAGGTAATCATTACACATTGAGTCCAAATGGTTTAAAATGATTGTTATTTAATAACATGTCAGACTTGGTGTCAATTCATCATGAATTTACGCAAGAGTTATGAATGTTTAAGCATGTCGAGGATTTAGGCAAATCTCTCTCTTGCTTCTAATAAATGATAGTAACTTTCTTTATTTTTGACTAAATCAGTCCAAATCTGATGGAGCATAAAATTGATGAAGGTAATCTCAGTGGTGCGACGGAGTCTCAAATTGGATTAATTCTTGTGAGTCTATTGAAACCTTATCTTTTCTAATTTTGTCGTCTGTTACAGTATAGTAAGTTGAAGTTCTCTACTCAGTTTCCTTTGTTTATTTTTTGGAGATTATATCATTAGTAAAATGAAGTATAATAGACCTGTCATACCCAAGTCAGAGCATTCCTCTAGTCTTTTTAGTTCAATTATAGAAATGGGAGATACGGCCCTTCTTCAAGTATCTATAGAAGAAATGCTAGAGAGGCTCAAAGACCCTAAAGAAGGCTCAATGGTAGACATGGTAAACCGAAGGGGTTTTATAGAAGCAGAAACATTTCTCACAGTATCCCCTTACCTTGAGCTAGTACAAGAATGTATGAACAGGTATGTCAGAGATGAAAAACGTGTCCATACTATTTCTAGAGAAGTATTGGTAAGAATAGACAGAGGAATTGTTATGAGCACCATGGGAATCCCTATTAGAGATTCATACAAAGCATGGACTATAGGAACATCCTATTTATCCTTCTCATAAAATAAGGAGTACATAAGTGTAATTGCAAGAACTTGGTTGTTGAATACCAAAAAGGAAAGTTTTCGACTCCCTAGTCCCCTCACCTGTGAACATTTCATTCCAGAGATTAGATATTTGGTAATTTTATTGAATAGGCTTAAAGGAAACCAACATAATTTTTATTGGGAAGATTGGATTTTTTTCTATATTCAAGTATTGTTGAGTGGACATGAATTTCTAGAATGGGGTGAGCTGATTGCAGAAAGATTATAGGAAGGCTTGGCAAATTTTGCCAGAATGAGAGGCTTTTAAATGTCCCCCTTCCTTTTCTATTTTTTAGCCTGTACTAGGGAATGGACATGTTTACCACATAAAAATTTTGTCCCGAGAATGAAAATCTATGATTATTACCCTCTATTGCAGTTACAGAGCTATTCGGAGAATTTTAACAGAGTGAATGATGTGTTTTTGGCCCGGCTAGTCTTTGAGCTGCAAGGAAATTTGAACAAGAGGATTTATAAAGAAGCAGTCCAATTGATTAATACCTAAGGTAGATACTTTATACAATTCACTGGTTCTAGCTAGAAGATTACTGGGAGGATTGTGAAGCTGAATTCAAGGTACAAAAAATACTATGGTCTTGTTTCACATTGAAACAGATCATTAGTATGAGGCTTCCCATTGATATCAAGGGTGTTGGGGAAGAAGATGGAAAAGAAGTGTTAGATTCATAATTCTTGAACAAAGTGAAAGTAGAACCTCTACCTGAGTTGGATTGGGGTAGAAAGGAGGAAGATAGAATACTAACCCAAATATTCAACATGATACAGAGAACAAAGATATGGTTGCGAGAGAAAATATTGGGAAAATTACAAACAATTGAGGATGAAGCCTTTGTAGAGCCTCAAAGTGCTCTGGTTCCTCAGAATAATAATATTTCTCCTAATATCCCTATTAATATTGATCTTGCAGGTATAGTCAAGCCTAGAAAAATCCCATTGAAGAAGGTCAAATTAACATTCACAGCTCGCACCTCTGCAAGAGTCACATGCTTGAGGAGAAAAATAATAAAGAAAACTCTAGTTAGTGAGGAAGTAGTGGATTTAGATCCAACTGAGTAAGTCCACACGACTATGAAATTTCACGTATTTAATATTTTGGATACTGATGATATTGGGTCAGGAGGAGAATAAAAATATGTACACTCTGTCGATGACACTCTGGAAATCGACTTGACCTTACTGTAAACTCCCCCAGCTAAGAACCCTGTAAGTACACCTGATTGGCTTCAGTCCTTTATCAGCAGAAATCAAAGTGTAGTGCCCATTTCACTACCAGACAGTGATATGGTAAGAAAGTTCTTGGAAAGGGAGGTTAAAAGAAAGAAACCCAAAACTAAAGCAATGGTTGATACAGATGCAAAAACAGGATGATGGTTCACAGAAATAGAAATACCAAAAACTGAAAAGAATTCTGATGAAGTGACAGCTGAAGATTTCAAAATAGAGAGGGTGGACCTTGGAATTTCCACTCAAGCTATAGATGCCAAACATCTAGATTCTTTCATGAAGAAGATAATAACAAGGACCTGAAAGGATGATAAAGAGAAGAAAGAGATGAAGTTGGCTCTCAGGAAAATGACATAGTACATCCACTCCATCCACAACCTTGATCTTATGTTCACACCTCATATTTCCCTGCCATTTGATCCTAAATCACCTAATAGTCAGTAAATGAAGGATAAAATCCAACGGAATAGGTCAATTGTTGAGGCTTATGCTAGCTGGTTAGATTCGGCAGTCACTACAGGAACAAAGTACATTGACACTATGAGCCAAACCTATCAAGAAGCTACTGCCCCAAAAGCTATCCTAGAAGAAAATATGGATAAATGGGACAAAGTGAAAGCTTAGTGGACTCTGGTGATGGCTCAAATGGCAGAGGTCCAGAAGCATGGCATAACGAAATTTCTAACTGAAAGACTTGTCCTAGGGTTTGATGATGAAATCCTCTTTGTTTTGTAAGAACATTTAGAAGGGACAAAATCAATCATAAATTAGGGAATAGAAGAGTCTTCGAAGCTCTTAAAAGAGCTCTTTTCTTTGCTTGGGGTGATGTATAATGATCTCAAGTATATTGAGGTTCAATTGTTTAAAGAGGATGGGAAAAAAATGCAGAAATCAGAGTATATGAACAAGGCCTTCAGAGAAAGGATTCAAGAAATTAGAAAGGGCAAATCATTGACATCAAAATATTTCTCTCAAATATATAAGATGGAGTCTATGTTGGTTATTTTCCTCGATCACCTATAGATACATAAGGATAAAGTTGCATTGGTACAAAGGGAGAACAAGGTTTGGAAACATAGGATTGCACATATCAAAGTTCCTAATCATCAACTAGTGGTGAAATTATCAAATGAACATTTAGAATGGAGTTGGTAATAAGGCACACCTTCAACACAAGGCAAGCCCTCATCATCTAATGTCTCACCACTGCCTTGAACATGGTCCATGATGTTAGCTTTAGAATAATCATTTGTGGTTATTGTTTCTTTTTACTTAAGTAATCGCTAGTGAACCCAAAATAAAAAATTTACTTCTACCCCTTAGTGGAGTTAGTTTTAAAAAGACTTAAAAATCTCTTTGACAATTATGCCCGGGAGGCTATATATTTGACTTATTATGACTCATTGAGGTTCAGCCAATTTTTGAAAAGATTAAGTAATTAGTAGTTATTTTACTTTCTGTAAGAAGCACTTACAAGATTTTTGTGAATGTGAACAAGTTAATCTGATGGTTAATGAAAGAATGATTACAGCTCCAAATGTGTTCGTTTTGAGTATATGAATGCTAATTTTGTTGAATTTCTTTTGTTATGGTAATAATTATTTTTTGTGTTTAGAATGGGAAGTCTAGTTGTGGGAAAAATCCTTTATTTATTGCTTTTGATGGAATTATGACAAGTCTATTGGCTTGATCGATTTATTAACTATAAAATTTTCATCTATGTATGATTACATGTCATGTTTATGGAATGAATTCTTGTGCCTTATGATACTTTATGGTTAAAAGTATTACCAGCAGTTACTTTGTTGAATTTAATGTGCTGAATTGATAGATTATTTTATAGGGAATTGTACCTATATGTAGAGGGAAAAGCCTCTTGGTTTACCCAACTATTAATTAGCAGATTCTTTCCCAAATTAAAAAGTGTTACCCAAAAATAGAATATTTAAATTTTATCAAATGTGGAGGGAAAGATTTATTAACTAACAAATTTTTGGCGACTGTACTAGGGAATGAACAAATCTTGTAAAATTTATATATATTAGTCCCCTTTTCTATGGGGTAAGAACTAAGATGTTCTTACCTCATGAAAATGTCTTGCCTATATTGCAACAAAATTTAGGCTTTCAAGACTCTCAAGAAGATATCATTAGTGATTTAAACACAGTTGTTTGGCGTTTAAGGAGTCCTGAGGATTACAGTAGAGCCAATCTTATTCTTGAGAGAGAGGAAGAAATTACCGCAAATTTTAGGTTCTTGGTTGAAAGATAGAGAATAAGGGAAGGGAAGCATTGAGCATGTAATCTACATCAAAATCATCTTTAGCCTCCCAAAAATTAAGAACAACCAAACAAGTGATCCTATTTCAATTCTTTATCCCAGTTATTTTGGATTCCTAAAGAATACCCGATCCCAAAGAAGAGAAGGAGGGATCGACCTTGTCTTTGAATCATTGTATAATTTGAAATCTTCACCAAACCCTACTCCAAGAAGAAGTATAATTAGTACTCCTTCACCAAAAAGATCTCTAGTGTCACCAATTTTATTAAGGATTCCTAGGTATGTATTGGATAATCTAGTCCTTACAGAGATATGTAGACAATTAGCACTCATTAGGAAAATCTTAAAAGGGAAGAATATTTCAGGGATAATGTTTCTTATTGAACTTGGTAATTATTGTTGTGAAACTAGTTTTGATGCTTTGAATTTGGTGACAAAGATTAAAATATTAAACTTCAAAACTTATGTTGCTCGTCCCAAATTAGATAGTAAGAACTTTGCACAATCCTACCAATTAGCACTCCTCCACCAAAAAGATCTCCAGTATCACCAATTTTTCAAGCCCTCAATCTTCACAGAACTATAATTCTTATAGTGATAAATTTAACCCCGTTAAAACAAACTATGGCACAACCTTGGGGTAATGCCATAGGTCCTCTAAACCTAGGAGCACAACTTAATGCTTTACCAAAGGGAAAAAAAGAAGTATTTCCCAAGTTTAATGGTTATGGGAGTAAGTTCATTGATGAACATTTGAATCCATTCAATGTGGCTTGTGGTGTCCTCGCGGTCCATCATCAAGACGTAGCATTCAGATTGTTTGTTCAAACTTTAACTGATGCAACCACGAACTGGTTTTATTACTTACCAAATGGTGCAATCACTAACTAGAATAATTTGAAAACCAGATTTGAAACCCGGTTCAAGATAGCTAAAGATGAGCACTCCCTTTTATCCCAACTCACTCAGCTAAAAAAATAAGTGCATGAACCTATAAGAGAGTTTGTTGCTAAGTATGAAAGGGTTGTTAACAAAATCCCTGTGACTAAGAGACCTACTGCTAAACATTTAGAGTGTTTCTTTGTAAACGCTATGCCTCCAAACATTGGTTTTCATATCAGAAGGCAAAGATTAGTAAACCTTGCAGCTATGAAGACCCTAGCTATTGAATTGGAAGATGACTTAATTACTATTAGCAAATGGAAGGAGTTCCAGGTTCCCAATTCATAGACATCCACTTTCTTAGATCTTGTTGTGTAAAGGCTTGTGAATGACATGATTGCCCTGAAGAAACAATTACCCAAGGAAAACTCCCCATATCAAGATTTTCCCAAAAGATTTCTGAATCAAGGCACGGGAACCTTTGGAAAGCAGTTGGTATTGGAAGGACCCCCTGGAAAAAGAACCAACATGTGCATTTTTCTTTTGACGGATGACCATGATGGTACTTCTTGTCTGTAAATGGTGCATTATGTCCAAATGAACCAACAAAAAGTGACAGTGGAAGAACTTCATTAAAACGAAGTCAGCTCAAAGTCAACTGGTGACTCTACAAGTTACTACCTCGATTATGAATCAAATTCTAAAAGGGGAGGCAATATTTTGGTGACTTTAGAAGAAATTTCATGCTCAATATTGACAAGTAACTAGTGTGGGAGGGAATCACCTGGCTTTACACTATCACTGGAGTCAACTAATAAGGAAAAAGAGCCCTTGAACTGAACCACGGGTGTTTCCAAAGTTCAAAGTTCAAATTCACCTAAGGTTCAAATTTTTAAAGGTTCGAATCTGACTTCTCTTTTGACATTGTTGAATTTTCTAAATATTCTAGGATACAAATTTCTCCTGCATAATATCTTAAATCAAATCCTCGGAAATTAGATAAATTGTTGAATTATGTTAAAGGAAGTGAAAAACAAATAAATATTCAAACAAATGAAGCTCCTTCCTCTTATTTGTCTAACTAGTTTAGAACTATTGAAGATCAACCTCTAAATAATACCTTAGCTGAATATGCACAAAATTCTTCCAAGCCTGAACCTTTTTATGTATCTATTTTTATTCATGGGCACAAGCTAAGAAACTATATTATTGACTCAGGTGCTTCTAATAACATAATGCCATCCTCAATAGCCAAAGCACTAGATTTATCACTCACCAAAACCTTTGGCTGATGTTATTCCATGGACTCCAAGCAACTACCCTTGCTAGGTCAAATAAAAGATGCTCATGTAGCATTATCAGAACACCCTGCTAAGAAGCTTAAATTTATAATCCTAGTTACTGTTATCCCCACTAGCTATGACATGCTCTACGCAAAAAAATTTGTAGAGACATGGGGGTGAAATCAGAATGGTTTGGTCTCAAGCCACTATTCCAGTTGGTAAGGAAACCGTTACTCTCCAACCCGAAATCAAATCCAAATACACTATTTTTCCATCTAAGGATCCAAGGTCACACACTTTGTATCAGGAATCCAAGTTTGGAAACTATTTAATACACCCCGAAGAAGATGTGATGAAAGAAAGACTCCCAGAAGAGGACCTTTTATGGACTACGGAATTTGACAATAATTTTTCAAGTGTTGGGTCATGTGCTGGGGTAGTGATGATCTCACCATCAGGGGAAAAGACTCCTTTTGCCTTCAAGTTGGAATTTGGAAACACTAATAATACAGCTGAATATGAAGCTCTATTGCTTAGAATTGAAAAGGCTAAGAAAATGGGGATTAAAATGTTGAAATCCATTGGTAATGCAAAACTAGTTGTCAAGCAGGTGTGCAATTCTTTATGGTAAGAAATGATAGAGGTAAGCATTATCGTAACCAGGTGTGGGATGAATTTGAGGGATTTGAGGATTTCTCTATAGAATCTATAGCAAGAGAGTTGAACTCAAGAGCAGATGCATTAGTATGATCCTTTTCTCTTCCTATACCTCACCCTAATTTCAGTGATAAGGTTTACATAATTGAACTTATTCATCGGCCTAGTGTACCTGATAATGTCGACTCTTGGTAGGTGTTTAATGATGATAAAGAAATCAATTTGTTTATGTAGAATCTTGACATGTTTTCCACAACTTACTTTGAGGGTTTAAAGCATATTGTTACGAGTTCTATCCTAAGAAAGAAAGAGATCAAGAAGTTGGGATTATTCAATTGAAAGGAAACAGAATACCAAAGGGACTAATTTCATTGGAAAAGTTATTTAATAAATGTGATTGTTGCAGGGAAGGTAATGAGACACAGAAAACTCAAGAATCATGTGCCTATGAGAAGATTAATATTGGAGACAAATTTGACCCTAAGCTAGTCAACTTGGGAACTTGTTGTACTCTAGAGGAGAAACACAAATTTACTTTCCTTTTCAAATCTTACAAGGATGTCTTTTCTTGGGGATATGAGGACCTGAAGAATTCAAAACAAGGTCAAATACAACATCACATACCTCTGAAGCCAGGTATTAATATTTATAAGAAGAAACTAAGGAAATATAACCCCAAGGTGGCTGATGTCATTTTCAAAGAAGTGGATAAGATGTTGAAGGCCCACATAATTTACCCAATCCACCACTCAACATGGGTGGAAAATGTTGTACTAGTACGGAAAAAGAGTGGGGAGATACGCATTTGTGTATATTTCCATAATCTTAATAAGGGAAGTCTGAAAGATAACTACCCACTCCCATTAGTGGATCAAATCCTACAAATGGTGGCTGGTTCATTAATGATGTCCCTTTTGGATGGATTTTTTGGTTATAACCAGATAAGTGTGGTAGAGGAAGACCAGCATAAGACAACCTTTACAACACCCTGGGGAACTTTTTCTTATAATTGTATTTCATTTGGTTTAATTAATGCTAGTGCTACCTTTCAATGAGCTATGAATGCCACATTCGGCCATTTGAGAAATAGAATTATATTTAAATACTTGGATGAGCTCACAGTGTTCTTAAGATGAAGAAGAAAACACCTGAGAGATTTATAGCTGATATTGCAGAAATGTCAGGACAATGGTGTCTCTCTGAACCTAAAGAAGTCAGTATTTGCAGTCACTGAAGGAAAGCTCCTAGACCATATAGTATTGAAAGAAGGGATAAGGGTGGATCCTAATTGTGTAAGGGAGATTCAACAGTTAGCTCTGTCTTCGAATAGGAGTGGAGTAAAATCATTTTTCAGTCAGATCAATTTTCTCAAGAAAATTATGCCAGATTTTGCAAAAACTACCAGACCTATGTTGAACCTCATGAAAGAGAAGAAACCATTTAAGTGGAATAATGAAGCAACTGCATCATTTGAGGGTGTGAAGGAAGCCATTGCACATGCTCCAACATTAGCCCGCCCATATTTTAAAAAATACTTTATTATCTATTGCAATATTTTAGAGCACAAAATGCCAGGTATTTTGTTGCAGAGGAACAAAACAAAAGAAGAAGTTTCAATTTCCTTTATGAGCGTGCCTCTTAAAAAACATGAACTAAACTACTCTATCATAGAAAAAAAAGCCTTCATTGTAGTCAAGGTTGTTAAGTATTTCAGATATTATATTTACATTCCCATTCAAAAGTGTATGTGCCAAGCATGGCTATGAAGATTATTTTAACTCAAAAAGAAGTAGGATTCAATAACAGAGCCACGTGGATATCCAAAACACAAGAATTTTATCTTGATATTAAACCAACTAAGCTGGTCCGAGGACAAGGTTTGTGTTGGCTAATTGTTGAAAATAAAGAAGAAAAAGATGAACTCCCTCTTACACTTCTGGTTAGACTTAAAGATTCATTGTTTCTACCATTTCCCACTTCCTGACATATGGAGAGTGCCCTAAATACATGAGTGAAAAGGAAAGAAGAAATATGTGGTTGAAAGCAGAGAAATATGTAATTGTTGATAACATCTTCTACAAAAAAGGTCTAGATGGAACGTTCCTTGGGTGTGTAGACAAAGATCAACATGAGAAATTATTGAAAGCCTTTCTTTATGAGACTTGTGGTGGGCATTTTTATTCAATAGTGACAATGTTTAATATTTTGATAAGTTTCTATTATTGGCCAGCCATGCTCAAATATTCTTATCAGTGGGCTACCAAGTGTGAAAAATGCAAACTTTTTACTAGAAAACCTCAACTAGCAGCGCTGCCACTGAGACCCATTTTCGTTGACAAACCTTTGAAACATTAGGGTTTAGATTTTATTGGCCCTTTGAACCCTCCTTCCTCTACTAGACACTCACATATCCTTACCACGACTGACTATTTTACTAAATGGGTAGAGGCAATTCCACTAAGAAAGAAAACCTCGTCAGTAGTCTGTGACTTTCTGAAGGAGTACATCCTAGTGAGGTTTGGAATACCACAAAAAATCATAGTTGAAAATACCACAAACTTCTCTTCATAGGAGTTACAATTGTTCTGCTATGATCATAATATAATTCTTTCTCATTCTTTTGATTACTATCCACATGGTAATGGGCAAGCTTAAACAAGTAACAAAAACTTGATCACTATTATGAGAAATTTGGTGAGTGATAATGCAAAAGAATGGAAAAACAAGACTTTATGAAGCATTATGGGAAGATAGGAATTTTCCAAAAAGGGAAATAGGCATGAAAACTTTTGAGTTGGTTTATTGCACGAAGGCTCAGTTATCTCTACCCCTGGAGCTTGTTGATATTAAGTTGCAAAAAGTGATAGAAGACAGTGGTTTTTGAGATGCCTTAGAAAAGAGAGTCATGTATCTCTCTAAGATTGAAGAGGAATGAAAGAGTCTTGTTGATCATATTACACAACATCAGGCTCGAGTAAAACATACTTTTGATCATAAGGTTAGGCCAAGGAAGTTCATGAAAGATAATCAAGTTTTACTCTGGGATAGGCATCGGGAACCCAAAGGAGCTCATGAAAAATTCAAATATTTATGGAAAGGACCATTTTTATTGATCAAGTGTTGGGGCCAAATTCATTTAAGTTGGTATATCTTGATGGAACTCCTCTTCCTCTGTCCTTCAATGGGCAGGATTTGAAATTGTATCAAATATAGTTCCATGTTCTCTCCTTTGTATATAGGGTTTTGTTGTGCTTAGGTTTGTAGGATTTTGTTGTGATTTTTTGGCCCTCCCGAATCTATAGCCCAATTGAATAACGAGAGATTCTAGGGTTCATTCCTTTTCCTTTGCAGTCTAGGTCCCCAATTAGAGTCAATGTTACCCCACCTTTGTTTGTTGGTGTCAAATGTATAGTTTTGTATATCTTTCGCCTCTAAGTTATGTCTTCATTCTTTTTGAACCTAGTAATTTGAACCTCATTCAGTTCAAAGTCTTTTGTTCAAAATCCCGTGTTAATTGTCCATTTGTGTTTCCCTTGCTATTGCTACTTTAAATTGGCTAAATCTTTTTGTAAGCGCTCTTCCCTAATTTGAAATTGAAATTTGAACTTTCAAAGTTCAAAAGTGAATTTTGCAAGTGGAAGTCCTTATGCTTTAATAATCAAGAAGTCATCATGTTTTTAATTGTGATTCATGGGTCTAGTCCATCTCTCTCAATTTGAACCCTGCAATTTGAACTTCTTTTTCTTTAAATTTTAAGTTCAAAATTTGATTTTGCATGAAACAAAGATGGAGTTTCAGATGGCCATTTGAGGAAATAGGCGAAGTACTGATGAAGAATATTTTGGGAACTTCAAAGTTTAAAAGTTTTACTTTGGAAAGGTAATCTTTATACATTGAGTCTGAATGGTTTGAAATGACTTTTATTTAATAACATGTCAGACTTGGTGTCAATTGATCATGAATTTATGTGGGGGCTATGATTGTTTAAGTGTGCCAAGGATTTAGGAAAATCATTTTCTTCCTTCTAATAAATGATAGTAACTTTCTTCATTTTTGGTTATATCATTCCAAATCTGGTGGAGCAAAAAATTGATGAAGGTAATCTCAGTAGTGTGACCGAGTGTCAAATTGGATTAATTTTGGTGAGTCTATTGAAACCTTGTCTTTGTTAATTTTGCAGTTTGTTGTAGTATAGTAAGTTGAAGTTCTCTACTCAGTTTCATTTGTTTATTTTCTAGAGATTATATGGTTAGTTAAATGAAGTATAATAGACCTACCATACCCAAGTCAGAGCGTTCGTCTAGTCTTGTTAGTTCAATTCCATAAATGGGAGATACAACTCTTCTTCAAGTATCTATAGAAGAAAATCTAGAGAGGCTCAAAGACACTAAAGAAGGCTCGATGATAGACATAGTAAACCAAAGTGGTTTGATAGAATCAGAAATGTTTCCCAATGTAGCCCCTTACCTTGATCTAGTACTAGAATGTATGAATAGGTATGACAGATATGAAAAATGTATTCGTACTATTTCTAGAGAAGTATTGGTAAGAATAGAAAGAGGAACTATTATGAGCACCATGGTAATTCCTGATAGAGATCTGTACAAAGCATGGACTATAGGAACATCCTATTCATTCTTCTCAAAAAAGGAGTAAAGAAGAATAATTGTAAGAAGTTGGTTGTTGAATACCAAAAAGGACAGTTCTCGACTACCCAGTCCCCTCACCCATGAACATTTCATTCTGGAGATTAGATATTTGGTAATTATGTTGAGTAGGGTTAAAGGAAACCATAATAATTTTTATTGGGAAGATTTTTTTATATATTTTGGTATTGTTGAGTGGACACGAATTTCTAGACTGGGGTGAGCCGATTACAGAAAGATTACAGGAAGGCTTGGTGAATTGTTCTGGAATGAGAGGCTTTTACATGTCCTCCTTCCTTTTTTATTTGTTAGGAATAGTTTACCACATGAACCTTTGGTCCTAGGAATTAAAATCTATGATTATTACCGTCTCTTGCAGTTACGAGGGTGTTTGGAGAATTTAAACAGAGTGAATGATGTGTTTTTGTCTCGGCTAGTCTTTGAGCTACAAGGAAATTTGAATAAGAGGCTTTCTAAAGAAGCACTCTAATTGATTAATACCTATGGTAGTTACTTTATACAATTCCCCAAGTTCACATATATAAGAGTAGGAGGATTTAAAGGTGAACCCTTAAGGCTGCCTATGTATGTATTGGATAATCTAGTCATCACAGAGATATGTACACAATTATCACTCATTAACAAAATCTTAAAAGGGAAGAATCTTTCAAGGATAATGTTTCATGTTGAACTTAGACATTACTGTTGTAAAACTAGTTCTGATGCTTTGAATTTGGTGAAAAATATTGAAAGATTAAATTTCAAAACTTATGTTGTTCATCCCAAATTTGAAAGTAAGAATTTTGCACAATCCTACCTAGGAATGAAAGACAGTCTCACTCATATGTTCCAGCTAGAATATTACTAGGAGTATTGCGAAGATGAATTTGAGGTATGAAAAATACTATGGTCTCGTTTCACATTGAAATAGATTGTTAGTATGAGGCTTTGCATTGATATAAAGGGTGTTGAGGAAGAAGATGGAGAAGAAGTGTTAGATTCAAATTCTTGAACAGAGTACGAGAAGAACCTATACCTAGGTTGGATTGGGGAATAAAGGAGGAAGATAGCATACAAACCCAAATATTCAATATGATACGGAAAATGGATAGATGGTTGCGAGAGAAAAGATTGGGAAAATTACAAATAATTGAGGATGAAGCCTGTGTAGAGCCTCAAAGTGCTCTGGTTCCCTAGAATAAGAATATTTCTCCTAATATCCCTATTAATCTTGGTCTTGCAGGTATAGTCAAGCCTATAAAAATCCCATTTAAGAAGTTCAAATTAGTAGTCACATCTCCCACCTCTGCAAGAGTCACATGCTTGAGAGAAAAATAATAAAGAAATCTTCAGTTAGTGAGGAAGTAGTGGATTTGGATCCAAGTGAGGAATTCCACACAAATATGGAAGATTAGGTATTTGATATTATAGATACTGATGATATTGGGTCAAGAGGAGAATCAAAATATGTACACTTTGTTGATGACATTCTGGCAATTGACTTGGCCTTACTGCAAACCCCCTCGTCTAAGAAACCTATAAGTACACCTGATTGGCTTCAGTCCTCTATCAACAGAAAGAGAAGTGTAGTGCCCATTTCATTACCAGACAATAATATGGTAAGAAAGTGCCTTGTAAGGGAGGTTAAAATCAAGAAACCAAAACCTGAAGCAATGGTTGATACAATTGCTAAAACATGACGATGGTTCGCAGAAATAACAATACTAAAAGATGAAAAGAATTATGATGAAGTGATAGCTTAAGATTTCAAAATGGAGAGGGTGGACCTTGGAATGGGCACTCGAGCTATAGATGTCAAAAATCTAGAGTCTTAAATGAATAATATAATCACAAGGACCTGGAAGGATGAGAAAGAGATGAAGTTGTCTCTCAGGAAAATGGAAGAGAAAATACTCTCCATCCACAACCATGATCTCATGCCCGCACCTCAACTTTTCCTTCCATTTGATCCTAAATCACCTGATAGTCAGGGAATGAAGGAGAAAATCCAGTTCAATAGGTCAATTGATGAGGCTTATGCTAGTTGGTTAGATTCGGTGTTCAATATAGGAATAAAGCATATTGACGTTGTGAACCAAACCTATGAATAAGCTGCTGCTGCAAAAGCTAGCCTAGAAGAAAAGATGGCTAAATGGAACAAAGAGAAATCTCAGTAGACTATGGTGATGGCTCAAATGGAAGATTTCTAGAAGTATGACATAACAAAATTTCTAATTGAAAGACCTATCCTAGGATTTGATAATGAAATCCTCTTTGTTTCAAAAGAACATTTAGAATGGAGAAACTCAATCATAAAGAAGAGAATAGAAGAGTCTTCCAAGCTCTTAAAAGAGCTCATTTCTTTGGTTGGGATGATGTGGAATGATCTCAAGTATATTGAGGTTCAATTGTTTAAAGAGGATGTGAAAACAATGCAGAAATCAGAAGATATGAAAAAGGCCTTCAGAGAAAGGATTCAAGCAATTAGAAAGGCCAAATCAGTGACATCATAAGATTCCTCTCAAATAGATAAAATGGAGTCTATGCTAATTATTTTCCTGGATCACCTGAAGATTCATAAGGATAAATTTTCACTGGTACAAAGGGAGAACAAGGTTTGGAAATAGAGGATTGCACATATTGGAGTCCCTAATCTTCAGCTGGTGGTGAAATTCTCAACTGAACATTTAGAATGGAGGCAAAAAAAGGGAAAGCCCCCATTGTCTATTTTCCCACCACTACCTTAAATGTGGTCTGTGATGTTACCTTCAGAATAACCATTTGTGGGTATTATTTCTTTTTACTTAAGTTGTCGTTGGTGAACCCAAAAGAAAAACTTTACTTTTACCCCTTAGTGGACTTAGTTTTAAAAATAATTAAAAATCTCTTTGACAGTTATGCTAGGGAGGCTATATATTTTTCTTATTATGACTCAATGAGGGTCGGCCAATTTTTGAATGGATTAAGTAATTAGTAGTTATTTTACTTTTTGTAAAAAGCACTTACAAGATTTCTCTGAATATGAACAAGTTAAATTGATGGTTAATGAAGGAATTATTATAGATCCAAATGTGTTCTCTTTGAGTATATGAATGTTAATTCCGTTGAAGTTCATTTGTTATGGTAATTATTATTTCCTGTGTTTAGAACTGGGAAATTTGGTTGAGTGGAAAATCCTTTATTCATTGCTTTTTGATTGAATTATGACAAGTTTGTTTACTTGATTGATTCATTAACTGTAAAATGTTCATCTATGTATGATTTCATTTCATGTTTATGGAATGAATTCTTGTTCCTTGTGATACTTTATGTTTAAAAGTATTACCAGCAGTTACTTTGTTGAATTTAATGTGTTGAATCGATAGATTATTTTAGAGGGATTTGTACCTATATGCAGAGGGAAAAGCCTTCTTTCTTTCCCAACTGTTAATTAGTAGATTTTTACCAAATTAAAAAGGGTTACCTAAAAGAAAAGTATTTAAATTTTATCAAATGTGGAGGGAAAAATATATTAACTAACAAGTACCAATAAACTCTATCTTTACAATGTGATGTGTTGGAATTGCATTGTAATGTATCTCATTTCTCTTTGTTCTATTAGAATGATGTGCAGTTGACCCTATATTACCCAACATCAATAACTAAATTAAGAAATACCAAGCTCAATCCCCTATGTTGAAATATTGTTTATGAGTGTTCATTCAAAATATTGTTACTTGAAATCCCTTAGTAAAAAATGTTAGTGGTGTACTTTGTAGTCAATGTCTAATGATATGACATTTCCTTATGGGATTTTTTGCCTTTTTAGTTTTAGAGGTTTAAAGTACAATGAAAATTCTCTCTCATTCATTTGTTCCTTTGGGTTCTTAAATCCTCACAAAGATGAAATTATATAAAGTACTGGGTTTTTGATTGTTAGGATATTATGTTTTAACATACTTTCCAAATTATTCATCTTTAGAAGAATCCAATTAGTGTATGTGTTGTCTTTTCTTTGGTGCTACTTTAGATCTGTAGGAATGAATAACATGAAAGGTCCCAAGTTCCTCTGAGAACCTAAATCCTGGTAGGAATTAAGAAGTGTTGAACGGACTGAATAAATGAGAGGAGGGGTAAATCATTTACTCCCACACAACAAGTATAAAAATTTTCTTTTGCTGGCCAAATCATAAACAACACTATTAACAACTTTATATTTGTCGGTTAAGCGCATCAAACACCCACATAAAATATATGCATTAAGAACACAGGAACACTGACACAGAGAACACAAGGATTTTTACGTGGAAACCCAAGATGGGAAAAATCACGAAGAAGATAATTCTCATTAAATGTAAAACACATGTTAAGGTGATACCGGTTTCATGATTTTTACAACGGCTCACTGCCAGTACTACTCACTGCAGATACAATAAGGCTCACTGCCAATACACAGGATCACTGTCGATACACAAAGGCTCACTATCGATACACAAAGGTTCATACTAATACAATAAGGCTCACATCCAGAAAATATAAAAAGAGATAGAATCCTCCACCGATATCAACATACTGATGTGTAGTAACACAGATTATCTATCACTTTGCATATCACTATGCATGATTCTTATCAAACATAGATATTGATCCACATACAGATTCTAACCCATCATCCAACAATATGAATCCTCTCTCTTATATATGCAGCTTCATGAGATCCACTAGGTCGTCCAAACAATTTTAAATAAGGTACACCAAGAAATTACCATGGTGGTAAAAAATGAAATGAGGACCACCTCAAACATTACAACACGCCACACTCAAGCCAACTTGATACACCATCTCCAAAGCACTCGATTCCAACAGATATGATCAGTATGTTACACATACATAGTTGGGACCAAAATATGCAAGGGATACACATCCAAATAGGATCGATCCAATAAACCATATGATGCATCTAATGAAGAACACTCACCGAAACATGTTAGTGACAACCTCAACCAAAACATACGGACTATCAAAGCACATCACCCAATACACGATCGATATGGAAAAGCTAGTCGGTTCCACTGAAACTGATACACCAAGAGGCTAGAATAAGGATATGTTGACATCAATGACAACATCATAGCTGACATCAACCTCACATTCTAAAAATCTCCCCATTTGTCATTGATGGCAAAATTCATCAATTAAAAATCACAGAAAACTATAACCTTTCTCCAACTTTCTCCCCCTTTGACAAAAATGACAAAGGGCACAACAATCTCACCCTTGCTACATTAATCTAATCCCCCTGTGAGGAAACCACAAAGAACTGATCCATCAAGATATAAGTGCAATGTACTGGACCAATGCACACACACTGGTGCATCTAGTGAGCACTAGGAAGGGCTAAAATGCATATCTTCCGCTGAGATACTCAAAAATATCTTTGCATAAAGTTTTTGTGAATATGTTTGCTATATTTTCCTTTCTGGGTACATACTCAAGCTTAAATGCACCTTCCTCAACCTTTTCCTTGATAAAGTGATATCTAATGTCAATATGTTTTGTTATGCAATGCATTATTAGATTCTTTGACATAATTATAGTGCAGGAATTATCACACATGATAGGAATTGATTCATCAAAACAAAATATTATATCCTTCAGGGTGTCTTCTTCATCTATAATACTAAAGTAAAACATGATGATGCTACAATACTCTAATTCAACAGTAGATAGCTTTACAAAATCCTGCTTCTTTCTTGACCAAGCAACTAACCGGGAGCTAAGAAAGAATGCTCCACCACTAACACTCTTCTTTTCCAAACAACCTGCCCAATTTGCATCTGTACAATTTGCATCTATATATGCCATCAGAGAAAAATCTGATTCTCTTGGATACCATAATCCTATGTCTTTTGTTCCTATATCCCCAAATCATTTATTTGTACTTAGTTTCATTTTCTTTCATTGAATCATCCACCTTAGTTAACTTACAGCTGGTAACAATGGGAGTACATGCAGGTTTGGAATTTTCTAAGCCAAAATTCTTCAGTAACTCCTTCACATACTTAGATTGAGAAATGAAAATACCTTTTTTGTTTCGAATTACTTACAATCCAAGAAATAAATTCAATTCACCAATCATGGACATTTCAATTTCCTTTTGTATTTCTTCAGCAAAATTTTAGCATAGATCGTGTCTGCCTCCAGAGATGATATCATCAACATATACAACAATAATCAAAATTTTGTCTGAAAGTATCTTGAAGTATAGCTTGCATTTTGTCCATCCTTTTTTAATCCTTGACTAATTATATATTTATCCAATTTTCCATACCATGTCCTAGGTGCCTCAAGGTGCCTACATTAATCCATACAACTCCTTTTTCAACCTGCAAACTGCATTAAAATTTGATTTTTATATGAACCCTTCTAGTTTCTCAATGTAGACTTATTCCTTCAATTCTCTATTCAAGAACGTAGACGTGAAATCCATCTGATAAACCTTGAATTTTTTGAATGCTAAAAATGCCAACAACATCCTCATAGCTTCCATCCGAGCAACAGGAACATAAGTCTCTTCAAAGTGGATGCCTTCAATTTATGAGTAACCCTTGCATACTAATCTTGCCTTGTTCCTCACAACCTTTCCATTCTCATCTATCTTGTTTTGATAAACCCATTGTGTACCTATAAAATTATTTTATGTCAGTCTAGGCATCGATTCCTAGGTTTGATTCTTTTCTATCTGACTAAGTTCTTCCTTCATTGAATTAATCCAACTCTAATCACCACAAGCTTCTGTTATAGATTTAGGTTCAACTTTTGACAGTAAACATAAAAAGCATGATCTTAAGATGCTTTACTTATAGTAAAAAATCCTCTCTTCTTATCTCCAATGATCTGATTTTATGAATTATTCTTCTATACATACCTTGGTTTCTTAGTTGTAGATGTCGGTGTCGGTTGAGTATCTTCTTCGTCTTTCTTTTCCTCTTTCCTTTTGTCCTTTGTATCAGATCCATATTCAATATGTTGCTTAGGGACCTTATCAAATTCTTCATCAACTTCCATATTTGCACTTTCCATATTTTATTCTATCTCTTATTGTAGCACCAATACACTTATCTCTTTGTAGAATAATCCAGAAATATTCCATCATCCGCTCTGCTATCAAATTACCCAATATTTTCTACATATTTCTGAATGTAACACTTGATGCCAAATATTTTAAAGTACTGTAGGTTCTCTTCCATGCCATAATTCATATGAGTTATTTCCAAATTTCCTCTGGTATAAAACTCTGTTAAGCGTATACACATCAGTATGTACTACTACTCTCTAATAGGTTTCTCATAGACATGCCTCCTTCAACATAGTTCTTGTTGCTTCCTAAATTATTTGGTTCATTCTTTCCACAACACCATTCTTCTGGGGTGTTCTTTTTACTAAAAATTGTCTCTTAATTACATGCTTTTCACAAAAACTTACAAAATCATCAGATGTAAACTCTCCTCCTTTTTCAGATCTCAAACACTTAATCTTTCTACCACAGTCATTTTCAACTCTAGCCTTAAATGTCTTGAAATTATCAAATGCCTCATATTTGTCTCTAAGAAAAGAAACCCATTTCATCCTTGAATAGTCATCAATAAAAAGTATAAAGTACCTTTCACCTTGAAAACTTGTTGTTCTAATAGGACTACAAATATCGGTGTGCACAATCTCCAGTACACTAGTAGATGAATAGTTTTTTTCCTTGAATGATTCTCTTCTTTGTTTCCCTTCTTGACAACCCTTACAAATAATGTTTTCTGGTTTACGCAGCATGGGTAGATCTTTTACTGTATGAGATGGGCTTATTCTTACAAGATTATCAAAGTTTATGTGACACATCCTCTGAAGCCAAAGCCAAGTGTCATTAGTTTGAGATAGTAAAAAACATCCATCTGATGCTCCTTCTAGTTGGTACATGTTCCTTCCTATCCTTTTCTCGAATGAAATTAGATCTCCTAATCTCTTCTTGATTTCACAACCTTCATTTTTAAAAATGGCATCATATCCATTTTCATACATTTGTCCAACACTTAACAAATTTTGATACAAACCCTTCAGATAATATACATTATCAGTGTTATTATTTCCATCAAAAGTAATAGAGCCTTTACAAACAATGTAAGATACTTTGTCATCACCAAATCTAACAGGACCACCATCATATTTTTTAATTGATACAAATTTACCTTTATCTCTAGTCATATGATGAGAACAACCACTATCAATCAACCATTCATTTTTATTTCTTCTAACATACAAAGCAGTTTCAACATCATTATCAACTTCAGCACGGATGTTAGTAATATCAATTTTTGATTTCTTATCCTCTTCAACATAAAACAAACAATCTTCTATTTTTTATTCATCATTTGAGATACTAGCATCTTAATTCACATAGTAAGAATTCTTATTGAACTTCTTAAACTTCTCCCTAGGACCTCTCTCTGGATATCCAGTTGCCAAATGACCAATTTTACCACATCTAAAACATTTTAGAGGTAACATATCTTTTTACTTGTCAGTACCTTTCTTCTATCTTCTAGCAAAGTTTTCTTCAAATTATTCTTCATCATGGCCATCAGAATCATCATGTGAATATGTTTCTTTGAATGTCATTTTAGATATGCTCTTGTCTCTTCCAAACTTTCTTAACTCAAATATGGTCAGGGTAGCAAACAACTATTCTTTGGTTAACTTCCTTGGATCATAGACCTCTTCAATTGTCGAGATCTTGTCACTGTAACTGTCTAGTAATATCATCAAGATCTTCTCCATAAAGTCTTCATCGGTAATAGTGCCTCCTTGATTCTTGACTTCATTCACTGCATTCTCAACCCTCTAAAAATAGATCTTGATATCTTCTCCATCTTACATTCTTATATTATCAGGTATGTCTACGATCATGGCATGCCAAAAAGTGGTGATGTGGAAAAATCCCTTTTTCACCCGTCCAAAAATGCACTAAAAAGCGTGTTGACTTTTTAGTAGGCCTGGGTGTCAGTACACCTGGCCAAAGGTAACACCAAAGCACTCACAGTATCGGGTATCTGATAGCTATCGTATACTCGATAGTGACACATATGAATCACATAACATCTATTTCAACAATATATAATTGTATATGTTTATAATCTTAAATAATACTATAGTACTACAATATTATAATATATATATTTTTATCGGTATAATATTATAATATTATACTACTATTATAATATTAAATAATATTATAATATTACAGTACAATGTAATACTATATAGTATTATATTATATAATATTATAATATATATTATAAAAATTAGAATATTATATTATATTATATAATAAATTAGGATATATTATATAATAGTATAATATATCCTATACCACTTAGGATATAAGTGGTATAGTACTATATAATTTACTATATTAAATAGTACTATACTATATAGTATATTATATAGTATTATATAATATTTTAATATATATGGGGCTATCAGGTATACAATACCTATCGTATACCCAATACCTATGCCTAAATACAAACCCAAGAGTCATTTTTGTCATTTTATAAACGCAACAATGGAAAGTAAAATTACAATTGGGCTTCAGGTATATGAAAATCTTCAGGTATAGGATCTATTTTTCCTTCAATTTCGCCCCCAAACATCTACAATATGTATTTATTTTATTTTTATTGTTTTTCAAAGTTTTTTGTTTGAAATTGTTGTTTTTTTGTTTAAAATAGGGTTTGTTATTGAATTTGTTTATTTTGTTTTAAATTCATTGTAATTATATGTATTTCTCATGTAAGCATGCATGGCTCACTCAAACTAACCATAAAACCCTCCCCCTCCAAACAACGAGCCTCAAAACAATCTGCCACCCCCTCAAAACAATATGCCTAGTGACCAACCATTCCAGAATCCTCGATCTTTAGAGGATCTCATAGGAAAAAATCTAAATCAATTGAGGGGCTTCTAAAACACATATAACATTATCCCTACATTATGCCCCATGTTAGACACATTGAACTCCATTATTCAAAATATGGAGACTCTTACAGAGTAGCATAATGTTGCACTTCATTGGCGCGAGGCCATGCATGCCGATTTTGATGATGGGCTTGACTATGATGGGGTGAAGGCCCTTGATATAACCAAAGATAAACTATGCAAAAATTTTGTGGATCCAAAATATGGATTAAAAGTGGATACTAAAAATCCCAAGTTGTCTATCAAATGGTGCACAAATAATGTAATGCATGAGCACTTCTAGGATCGTTGGTGGATGGTTTTTGATAGACCACCGCATAGCAATTGGAAGGTCACCTTTTTTTTTAAATTATATGTTGAATTTGTGCTTGGTCATAAAGTAAACTATTAAAGCATGAGACCAAACATGGGCATAGGTGGAGGGGCTCCTCAGGATAGGCCATGGGCACACTGAGTAAAATCTCGCACTTATGTCCCCACACTCACGTTTCACCCCCTCCTCTAATGCAACATCCAGATGTTATTGTAGAGGTCGGCTCATAGACTATGAGGGCCATTCACACCTTGAGAGATCTATCAGTTAGGCATATTGTAGTATTGTTATCACCTTGTGTTGATGATGTTGGCGCTTTGACATCCTCTTCACATGTCTATGTGCCCCATGCTTGCATTATGTACAAGAATTTGTGTTGGGGTCCCCTAACTGATGTTGATGCATATTAGTATATTTTCAATGTGGATGATACATGAGATGTCCATACAAGGACTACAACATCCATTCGAGAGACCACTCATGCAAGAGATGAGGAGGGGCAAGTAGCCCCATGGACTCCTACTATTACTCTAAGACTAAAAATCTTATTTGTCATAATGTATTTAATTTAAAATGAATATATTTAGTAGATTAATTTTAATAACTTCACACCTATGTATATATATGTTGTTCATTTATTTTCAGTTGATGAGAGAGGATGAGATGAGACAGGTGGAGGGTTCCATGCTCTCGGTCATTTCATTTGGCCTTGACACCTCCACAGTATATGTTTTTATTTACTCATTGGTTTCCTTTTATATCAATATACATGTTTTCTCATAAAATTGACGTAATAAAAATTATATGTACTAATTAATATTTTCATCTTATTTTACTCTTACAGGTTTCACCTATTGCCATCGGGGAGCAATGTGAGGGGGTTTAGGTGTTGCATGTTCACAAGGAGAAGGTAATTAGTGTTTTAGAGTGATTATACATACATGCTTGTCACTTGTGCGTACTAATATTTATTTTACATGGTTTATTGTATAGGGGGTGGTGTATGATGATGTCGTAACACAGGTTCACGAGCCTAGACTCTCAGGCATTTCATTTCATAGTGATAGCCCCATATTACATATATTAATAAATTTAGTTGTTTATATTTTTGTATCAAGTATATACATAATTTTCATGATTGTATAAAGTATCTTTTTGACTCTTGTAGGTAACACCTAGTGTGAGGGAGGGACAACGCCATAATTGTGTATCCTTGATGACCCAGCTAATATTGCCACAAGAAATTTCATCATAGGTAATATTTTATTTTAATTCAAGCATTTTTTAAATTTAATTTTTCTATCAATAATAACATTATAGGATAAATCATAGATCAATCTCATGGTTGCAAACTATAGACACCTGAAAATGGACAGGCTTGCGACTTTACATTAAAAACACTAATTTCCATCTATTAATTAATGGTTTTTTAATTGTTAATTAATCATATATTTTCTTCTAAATTCATTCCCCAAATCATCTAATCAAATTTCCAAAATTAATTAAATAATTAATTTTATTTAATTAATTAACTTGAATTGATTAATTACCATTAATTAATTAATTAAATTCAATTTCCTATAGTTTAAATTCAAATATTTAAACTTACTAATTAAATTCTTCCAATTAAATTAATTTAATTTCATCAATAAAGTAATTATAAATCAAAAAGAATTCAATTATCTCACATGTTGAAAACTTTAATTAAATAAATGAATTAAATATTCATTTATCTTCAAAGAGATAACTCCAATCAGATCACATGGGTTACT
>MU224109.1:0-22245 GCA_018584345.1 Thuja plicata
AATAATTGAATTTAATTATTCAAATAATTGATAAAATGTATTTATGAGGTCATATTTCATTTATTTAATCAAATCATCTCTCCAAAATCCTCACTTCAGTTCAGAAATGGAAACTTTGAGTTGACTGAGATTCAAAAGTGCAACAAATTAGTTAACTGCTTCATTCACTCAAAAGGACAACAATTCAATGTTTCTCTCAAAGGAAACTTTCTATTCTGAATGGACTCTTAGTCTATAAAAGAACTTTCTCATCTTTCATTCAAACTAGTCTTTGAATGAAGTTATTTGAATCTTTCTTTGCTAGTTTTCTAATTGAATACATTGTTATTAGAATTGTTTCAATAGATTAATATCATGCTACATTGATCATTCATTGTTTAACTTATTTTCAAGCAATCTTAATTTGAATAATCATTTTTCATTTCTAGATTAGCTTGTATCTTTCTTATTCTTAGTTTAATATCTCATTTCTACATTAATTTCATACTCATTTGTAGGTTAATATGGTTTTGCATATCATTTCTAGAATAGATTTGCAAATTCATTTCTAGAATAAACTAAAAAATCTCATTTCTAGAATAGCTTTACATTTACACATTAGCTCAAATCCTCCATTCTAGTAATGGTCTATGGTTGTTGGACTCTAAAAAACTAAGATCTTATTCAAAACCCCAACTAGATACGAGGCAACAAGTCGACTCACGTAGGCATGCAAGATGCATAATTTCATATCCATTCTTGTATGTGACTGGTGAACAATGACCATGTTGAAGTGTATGGCTAAGTAAGAAGGCCACAATTAGCTATCAAAATAACCAATGAAGAAATGAAATATTGACTTTGTTTCCCTGTGGCTAGAAGGGACTGATCATTTAAAACAGTCATATTCATATATAATTTTAATTAAGTTGATAGGCTTTGTGTGGGAGCTTTTCTCCCGGAAATGAATTTTTTTCTCCCGAATAATTGTCATCCATCTTCCCCAATAGTTTTTCTTTTACGATAAATGGAAAATAGAAACTTACATTTTTTCCCCTTAAAATTCTCGAGCCTTTTTGTGGAAAATAGCAACTTACCTTTTTTTTTTCCCTTAAAATTCTTGAGCCTTTTTCGACTTAGTTGGAAACTTTCCTGATTTATGATATTTCATGTCTTTATTTGAGTTGGAAGCTTTCATTTTTGATAAAATGGAAACTCTATTCTTTAAAGCCTGCAAAAAAGTCTTTGAATTGTCTTCATGGATTGGAAACTCTATTCTTGTTCAGTTTATGATTGCACAAGATATTATTTCTCATTGTAATTTTCAAAGAAAATGTCATCCGTTTGATGCCTTATTTAAATAAATGCATGAATCTATTGCTTTAAATTTTTTTGAAAAGGATCACTTGCAACTATGTACATATAGCTCGTGAAAATCCATTTAGATAGGCTAAATATGTCTAAAATGAAGAATTTGTTTATTTCCATACCATAAAATATGTAGTTTTCAACGACTTGTTAATATGTAAAAGTTTCAATATTTTGTTCAAATTTTGTGCTCTAAATGAAGTGGACTAGAAAGTTTGGATCTAATGACAGCTGGAAAGAAATGAATATTCTTTGCATTTTTAGACTTCCATTCACTTTTTGAGGTTTTAAAAGTTTTTTCTTTTTGCTCCTGTGAAGATGATAAAAATCAAGTAATATTATTTACTTGTATGGGAAGTGTTTCAAGATTTTCTTTAGATTTGTATTCCCAACGTAAGGGGAATATTAAGACTGGATTTAACCCTTTCCTGGGTGGTCTCACATGCCAAATAATAAATAATATTGATTATTTTGAGAGCGTTGATGCTCTTAAAAGGAATAAACAATCTTAATAAATAGATCTTGGAGCTTGAAATTTTTTTGGTTTTTCTTTTTGAACGTAATGTGGATATCACAAAGTTATCTAATTAGAGTGTAGGAAATATAATTTTCCATAGATTTTAATGTTCTCAACTCGTAACATTCTTCAATGGTTGGTTGTTATCAGTCTCTCGATGTATTACAACACTAAACAATTTTTGGACAATTGGGTATTTGGGCACATAGTTTCTATTTTAAATGCTTTGTTTTTTAATTATTCCTAGATGTTTTTCTATTTAGCATGCCAAGACTACTCATCCCCACAGAAAGATTTTTTATTTTTAGAAAGTAAATATGTATACATATACTTTATTGAAAAATTGTATAGGTTGTTGTTGTTTTCAAATGATCTTTTCTTTTTGATTTTTGATGAATTTTGATGAATTTTTAACACTATTAATGAGTCTCATGCATTGAAAATAAAGGTGGAATTGAATTTACTCTCTCTTGATGAATATCCCCTCAATTGAGGGCTTGTCACAAGCAAAAGGTTGTGTAAAAGATAAGTATAATTGAGAATTTATCTTATTGATGATTATTTTTTTATCAAATTTAAAGGACCTCTTCAATTGTTCTCCTCTAACATATCTCCATCTTGCATGCCCTAAAAATAAATTTTATGATGCTTAGTTTTGATTTATATTAGCATTTCTAGAATTCCCTTTACATACCATTAATGATCTATTTTGGGCATTATACATTTTTTTTTACTTTTTTGAAAATCAAAACTCCTATCGGCTCATTGTTGCACGTACAAAAGTGTGCACCTGCTAGTTTTAGTTGTATGCAAGTAGGAGACATGAGTAGGTTTAGAAGTAAGATTTTTCTATTTTAGACCATTCAAGCCATTTTGAGATAGAGGAATTAAGAGATTGAAGCTAAAATAATAGGAGATAATGTCTTCTTAAATCACTATATAGGTGTACCCACCTTGGGACAATTTAGATTTCCCCATTCGAGTCACACAACCAATAGATTGAAAACTCTACTGTGGAGTTGAATAAAAAATATTGTTGAAAAATAATCTAGAATATTTGGCATTGAATCAATAAAGCTGAGATTGCCCCATATAAGTCACATAACCAATAGATTGGCAACTCTACTAGGGACATAGTTGATAAATTCATTGGGAAGAGCCAAATTTATTTTGAACTTGGAAATCATTGCAGCTTTTTAAAAAATTATTGAAGGTGACTTTTCTGGATTAATGAACCCAAAATATGATTTAATATTTTCCTCATAAGGAGATGACGACTCTGAAAACTATAAGTGACTGCAATATATCCAGTTGTGAAAGAAATGTATCAACAATATATGTATCCAAACATAGTTCTAGATACAACCATGTTATGTGATCAATCCAATTTGCATAATATAAGGAATTTAAGAATTGAGAAGTATAAGGTGTTAGATTTTTGAGGCATCATTGGTTACCCAAATGACATCCCACCTGACATTAGGAAAAAACACCATTATTCAGTAGTTCAAATGATGAGTCAGCTGAGAAGCATTTACAATGGTTCAAAAAACTTGATGGAGGAATGTGATGTTGATCATGAAGATGTAGTTATGAGACTATTTGTGCAATCCTTGAAGGACAATGCAAGAGAGTGATTTTCAGACTTACAACCGTGCTCCATCAGTTCTTGGCATGACTTAAAATCAATGTTCATAGATCAATTCAGTGAAGGATTTGTTGAATATTTGGTGATCAGAGAGTTTATGGACATTTGAATTAGAGAAGATGAGTTGGTTCCATCTTTCAACCTCATATTTGCAAAATTAGTAAAGAGAATCCCTGAAAACATGAGGCCTAATGATGCACTAGTTTTGTGTATCTTGGGCGCCTTTGATGAAGAAATGAGTTACAGATTGAGGAGTAAAAGTCCAAAAATTTTGTATGAAGCATTTGAAATTTCTATCAACATTGAGAAGGTGTAAAAATATGGGATGTCTAGGAGACTTAATATGGAAAGGAGAGCCTCTTATGCAACCAAAAAGTATAGTCAAGAGGTTAATGAGGGTGTCTTAAATAACTACTATATTGCTTCTCCATTGTACGATTCATACTATGATTATGGATATGATTCAAAATATGATACACTATATATGAATCAGATGTATGTGCCTCAAATAATAGAAATACCTCATACACATACTCAAGATCATGCATATGATAATCCACCCGATGTATACTTAGTTGAGGATGACAATGCAGATGAATATCAGCCTGCTATCCTCAATCAAGAACTAGTCACCAATGTAGATCAAATTGGGCCCCAAGTTTTTTATCATCAAGATGCACATAATGTTGATCCTATTAACAATGAGAGAAGAACATCCTTAGATTTTAGTGACAATACATTCATATAATTACAATGACAAACCCATGATGATATTAATTCAAATAAATTATCTGCGGATGTGGATATCAAGGAAATTTAACACTTATTATGAAGTGAACAAAAGATAAAAAGTACTGATCATTTTAGTTCTTATAAATTAGGGATGGGGTCTGATGATAATTTAAGTTATGATAAGGATTATTCTAATGAAGATAGAGTTATTAATGATATACATTATGGATAGCAGATGTGAGATGGATGTACCTCTAAAAATAATTTTCAGATAATTTAAAATCCATTTTATGATGGAATGATAGAAGAAGATTACATGCTCTCTTGCCAAGGTGTATTTAAAGGCAGTTTTTATTATTTATCAAATCCTTTGTATGAGAAAGAGGAAGTATTTCCAAAGGATCTAGATGTCACATAATATTTTAAAGATAATTCACATAAGGCTGAGTTGGAATCATGTGTTTCAGATGTGTATGTTACATAATCATCATCAAAAGGATTGGAAGATGTTTCAAATTGGGATACTTTAGAAGTAATTAACGTGATAGAAGTTTTAGACATTCATAGTATGGGATTTGAAAATTATTCTAATGATATGATATGTAATTGTTCCAATAATTTCGTGCATCATAAAGAAATGGGCGATGCTCATGATTAAGATTCTCATGTAGAAGTAGGTTATGGTTCTAGAATTAAAATGAAGAGTGTAAATGCTTTAGAAAATAGGGATTGCACTCTTGGCATAAAAAACATGAACATATGTTTAATTATGGATGAATAAGCCAAGTGTTCTAATGAATTAGGTTTTTTTCCAAGCAACATTACATATATTAGGATGGAAAGCTATTTTTTTGTCATGATGATGCACATGTACCTCCAGTTCAGCCAAACAGATGTTGTTTGTGTTAATGTTATAAGGCACTGAGAGTGGGGGGTAAATTAGTGCAACCACATATCTACAAAATATTTTCATCAACTTCCAAAGTAACCAACATGCAAAGCTAAATAAAATATAACATAAAAGAATAACAAAGCATACATCCAAAAACTCAAAATAAAGACACCAATATTTTATCATTGCAACTCTTGTTAGAGGGAAAAACCATGGTGTGAATTATCATAAACAAATATCACTAGTGGACAAATAAGTCTTGCCCTATTAGGAGCATTACAACACCCTCCTAAGGGTATACCTAGTTAATAGTATCTATAAACCGGTTAAGAAATATTACAAGATTCCTGTTAGGAACTACCCTATTAAGGGATTTGAAATTCCTTTTGAGGGTCACCCTGTTAAAGGATTTATTCTCTAGACATGTTAGGATCCTGCTTACCCTATTAGGTGTAACCATGTTACAAGATTTTGACCGCAATCCTGTTAGAACTTGATGATGACACCTTTTTCCTAAGAAATCCACTTCTATTCTGCTCACTGTGCTTCTCTGATCATACAAGATTTGCCTTCAAATACCACAATCATCACAATAACAAAAACATTTATCTTAACAACTTCATCTCTTATAAACAAATTTAGGTCAGTGGAATAACCCAAAAATGTGTTACCTAAGTCAACCTCTAAATCCAAATCAAAATTCATAGGCTATCATGCCAACATAGGAAATTGTAATTTACGTTGTCGACCCTAAAAAATAAAATACTTAAACTGATCGGTCTTGACTTTGACTTCACTACTGAATTGATTTATTCAACTTGACTAGACTAGTTTGACTGTTGACTGTTCTTACTGACATCATTGGTGTTTTTGTCAAATCTCTACCTATACATTGAAGAAGCTTATGTGATAATAAATGTAGGAAAAATAATTCTTTAGATACTTCTTGTCAGACCGCACCGTCCAAATCCTTAGAATTAACATCACATACTAAATTTACTAAAATTGTCTGTATTATCATCAATACATTGCATACTTAGACAAATCCTTGTGTAGTCATGTTCATCACTAGTATAATGAATTCAATCAATCTAGAAGATATTTTTTCCAGAAATGACATCACTACAACATATTTCAAGCATCTAGGACTCGATCATATTCATGATAATGCCAACAACCTTTGCCTTGGGTATTGATGGAAATATTTTAAGGAAAATTGCGAAGTGTCTAACTATGCAAATCAAGTACAGAGCTTCAAAAATAACTTCCTCTTAGGATAAATCCCCTTAAGGTAATTAAAAATAGATCATGCAATTCCATGTAATATATTACACTTCTATATCTGTACTACTCCCCCATACAAATACTTAGCCAAAAATTTTCACCTCTATACTACTCCCCCTTTGACAACATTGAAAAAGGTATTAAAAAGATAACAAAAATGTAAAATTTTATTGAAAAAGTAACGTATACCTATTACAATCTACTGAATATATCACCATAAGTGGTCTTCAAAACCTATAAGTCATTAATGAAAGTGTTCAATAGGTTCTCCATGATAAGTATCTATCCATGCAACAAATGTGTAAGCTCCTCCAATCCTTCTTTAGTGCATGGAGTAGGTGAGACTAGAATTATTCCAACCTTTTTAACATCTTTTTGCAAAATATCCAACTTAGGAATCAAAAGTATGTAATTCCATTAAGTTTTCAATCCTCTTTTCTTTCTCATCCCTATAAGCCTTAAGCTTATGATTGATTTCACTAACTTGTGCTCCAAAACTTGTAGTTGAACCATCGATAGGATTAAAATTTTCTATCAATAGCCTTAGCTCCTGTTGAGCTTCACATATCTTCCTATCTAATTACTTCAAAATTGTGAAAAATCATAAGTTTAGGTAATAATATTACCACCTTCAGTTAGAGCTTCTTTCACCTTGTTTACTGTCATTGTTAAGGTATTTCTGTCATGTTCAATAGATTGAACCAAATTTTATGACCTCTTCCTTTCATAATCTCTTTAATCTCTTATTGTGGAAACATCCTCTAGACATTGTATTTTCTTACCATTATCTATAACCAATTTACTTAACTGTTCAATTGGTGTGGCCTTCTCATCATACTGTACTTTAGGCACTAAGTTAGAGAGTATATCTCTTGTAGTCAGTATAACCTCTGCCTCTTGTTTCATCTTATCATTCTTTGCTTGGGACTTAATAACCATATAAACATCTCTCATTTCCTTAGGAATCATAGTACTCAAATGTATTTTCTATTTAATAGCTGGTATATCTTCATCCATACCAATAATGCTAGAAGACATAGACTAAAAACTTGTTACCTTTTCTATTTTCTTGTCAAGGTCTTCTCCTTAGGTTCATCTTTAGCTTCTAGATTTCCACTTGTTTCCTCCATCACCAGTGCCTATTGTAGTTGATCATCTAAAGGTGTTTCAACTAATGCTTCTTTTATCATATCCTAACTGGTTCATCTATTCTTTGTCTCCTTTTCTTATTGTTCTTGTGTGTCAATAGGTGCTTCCTCATGTTTCTCTGTAGTGTCCCTTTTTTCTTTAGATATATCCATGACAGGAACATCACATGTGGTGTCCATGGTATCCTTGGGATCATCCAAATAAACATTATCAAGTGTGATATTCACACCATCAACTATCCATCCTTCATCAGTCTATGTAATCACAGGTTCATCACTATTATTTTCCTTTTTCTCTTCTTCTTTTTGCTCATCTTCCTTCTCCTCAAAAGATCCAAGAATTTCTTCAAGATAGCCTCATTTTTCTTTGGAAGTGACTGAGTTTCACCATTGATTATCCTTGTCAACCTTTTCTTGATCTTGAATTTTATGTAACTTTCTCACAAGTCTCTTTGATTTCTTCCATTGACATCTCCATTTGTAAGTGAACTAAAACATATTCAATCAATTCTTTATCTTTCTTGATTTCTCCACACCACCTATCTTCGATCTTAGCATACAGAGATGCATGAATATGTCCTTGTAACTCAATAAGATATTTTTCTAAGTTTAGGGTGGAGTTAATTGATTATAGTTAAGCCATGGTTGAGTGAGAGGATTTCAAATGGTTTCAAATGGGGGGAATATTTAAATGATTGTCTCAAAGGTTGGGACAAAGAGACAAATTTGAGTGATTGAGATTGAAATTTTAAAATGAGTGATTGAGATTCAAATTTAGGAGTGATCCATGTGATTTGTGTTCTCAATTCCCATTGGTTGCTCAAATTCATTTTGAAGGATATTAGGATTATTTAATTCAATCAATTAATTAAATTAGCCATGTAGGGATGAATAGGTTCAATTTGATTTTTGATTTAAAATATACAATTAATTGATTAAAATCAATTATATAATTTTGATTGTCCCTTTTAGGCTTATATTTGATTATTTGATGTCATGGCTAATTAATCCTTTTATTTAATTTGATTTTGTCCAATTTGATTTGATTTTGATCCATTTTGATGCAATTTGACAAAATTAGGAGCAATTTGATGAAAAATGTAGATTTTCTCGTCTAGAGAACACCTGGTCAATTTTAGGTGTCTACACACCCATTTTTCATTACTCATCATACTTGGTGAAATATACTTTCTTAGTATTTTAATCAAAATTATGTACCAATTACCATTCGATAATTTTATGGAAATGCCAAAGCCCATTTTTTAGACTAGTAATGAGCATTTGAATGTTTATGTACTTTATAATTTTCCACAAATTTAAATGCAAAATGAGTTTAACAACATTTTATCGTAATTTAATGATTTGAATTAAAATATGGTTTATGAGTATTGCCAATTATGCATTTTGGGCATTAAGGGTGAAATATATGTGTATAGTTGGAAACTGGAAGCACTTCCATTGTAGACTAGTTTAGGTCTCTGAGTAAGTGGTTTGGGGTCATGTCAATCACCTTGAGTGGGTCTCTAATTTGGATATGGCTTTCCCTCATGTTCTGCCCCATTTTCCACTTTTCTCCGGCCTGTTTCTGACATCCTAAATTGCAAAACTCAGATATTTGACCTCAGGGTCAAAATTGACCTTTCTAGGTCAAGGTTGAGCTCAACCTTGACCTAGGGAAAGGTCAACCTTGACCTTGACCTAGGTCATAATCAACCTTGATTCTGACCCAAGGTCCAGATTTCAAGTTTCTAGGTGTTGGGCTTCAGAAAAGTTCATTTCCCACATTCGGGTTAGCTGTTTGGGCTCTGAATCGATGACTCTTAAAATTATATTTAACATAGGTACTCTTCTAGGGATATAGGTCTAATGGGAATTTAATTCTCCTATGTAGGCCTCTCTAGAAGATTGTGCCCTAGATTTGTATATAAGAAATCTTTCTCCTCTCATTTTCTCTAACTATCTAAGACTTAAAAAAGTGAAATCTAAGTGTGGAGGACAAGCTAAGAAGAAAGGTTTGAAGAAAGATAAATATCTATTGAAGCATTCATCTAATCTCAAGCATCCAAGAATTCAAGCACTTTCAAGCACTCAATTCATCAAGGAGATCCATTGGCATCCTTTGAAGGATTCAAGCTCTATGGAGCCCTCTTGTTGAAGATTTATCCATCCACATTCCTCCAAGCCTCTTCCTATTCCAAGATCCACTCAAGATTGGTGTTTATGATCTTCAAGAAATTGATTTGAGACATCCTACATCCGAAATTTTACATTCTACATCCATTTGGTGCATATATACTTGTGGATCCACAGATTCAAATCCGCCACAAGGGCTTCTACATAAGCAAGCTGAATTGTTCTATTTGCTTTGTTTATTTATGCAATTTCAATTATATTATAAGGTTAATTCCAAAACTGGAGTTTGAGAAAGGAAAAACCCTCCCCCAACAAACAAACCATTTTTCTTGCAGGGACAAGTTCAGAACAATGAATTGGAGTGCAGATTTGGATACCCTTTTTAGAAAACTATCGAGATCTAGAAACATAATTTCTGTTAGACTATGCAGGTCAGAATTGAAAATTATGGGTCAGAATCGACATTTTGTTCACGGTTAGAATAAAAAATTCTAGGTCAAGGTTGACATTGACTTGAGGGTTAAAATTGTAATTGAGCCATATTAGAAAAATATTTCTGGGATTTGTAGATCTCGCAGTTTTGATTCAGGAATGCAAAAATCAACAGTTTCTGAGACCATTTGATAGGGTTTTCAGAAGATTATTTTTCAGAGATATGTATTTTATTCCATTTTCCTTTACAAACATTTCCAGATTTACACCCCTTATCATAACAATTAAATGTATGTGGAGAATATGTGCATAGGGTCACTTTTATGAGCAAACCAACATTGTTCCAAACCCTATCCACATTTTCTTCTTTACAATATGTATTGATGAATTAAAAGAATACATTTATTTATTTTACTTTTAGAAAGTAAAAATGGGTTTTGTAGTAAATAGAAACAAGGTTGTGCATTTTTGCATCATTTCATTTGTTTGAAAAAATAGATGGAGGAGAAAACCCTACACCTAAAAATCTATTTTGGGTATTGTGGGAGCTAGAATGGATGAAATGGAGTCAAATATGTTGCATATATAGGAATTAGAAGGGATTCATACTACCACAAGGAAATGGAAGGTTCATTTTATTTGGAAATAATTTACAATTTGAAATTTGAACAAAATTTGAGGTAGATTCTTCATTTCTCTTTCATTTCATTCATTCTTATTTTTAAATGTTTGAAGAATGTCTATAGGTTGGAAAAATAATTTTTGTTGATTTTGAATTTGCGTTTGGTAGTTGATTTAAATATTTAAAGAAATTTCATGGAATTTTCCATAATACACTCATATACAACCCAATCTCTCATATGATGATTAAAATACATGTTTTATGTTAAAAGAGAGGTGTTGGGTATATTTAAACCAAAAGAGTATCTTACAATTTTTTATTTTGTTATTTTTTTATTTTGATGAATTTTTTAGCTATCTTCATGGAGTTGGTGGATTTTTTTAGGCTTTTATAAAAATGTTGAAAATAATAAAAAGGCATAATTTTGGCAGATTATGATAGAATGTCAAGTGGAAGTATTGATATACTTTTTCAAAAGTGAATTTGGATCCATTTGGATCAATAAGTAGGAGACATTTTCCACAACAAGTGAAATTATGACATTGCTATCAGGATTCAACTGTATAGTGTTTTGAGTCAAACTCATTGAACCATGTTTCATGATTAGTGGTTCACACAAATCCATCTATCATGAGAATGAATGGAACATTTATCACTCATTGCATCTAGTTGATGCTCACAGAGGTGAAGCACTACAACTTATCAGAAGGTCACCCATCCCAGTACAACACTAGCTTGAGCGTAATTAACTAAAAAATTTCCTCTATGATTAAACATGTTACAACTAGCAGTTATCATTTCACCAAAAGATCAACCTATTAATTCCCAATACAACTACTAGACATATAGAAGACATAGGAGGTGGTTAAGACATGTCACAAACCACCACTTCACTAAAAAAACAAGGAGACCAAGGGTGAAATCAGTCTTTCTCACCATTGTAACAATCTCACAGTGCAAGCATGGGGTTCAAACCCATGACCAAGATTTGATACCACTTGCTACAACTAGAAGACCAAGGGTGCAATCAGTCTTTCTCACCATTGTTAAAAAAACCCCACTCTACTTGCAACCTTATTTGTAAAAATTTAGCAATTTTTGTGGCATATGAACCATTCATTAGAAAGCCCCTTAAGCTCATAAATTAATAAGTAGGAGATATTTTCCACAACAAGTCAAATTATGATATTGCTATTAAGATTCAACCCTAGAGTTTTTTGAGTCAAACTCATTGACCCATGTTTCATGAGTAGTGGTTCACAAGGACCATTCTCTCATGAGAATCAATGGGAAACTTAGCACTCATTGCATCTAGGTGACACTCAGAGAGGTGAAGCACCAAGAATTACTAGGAGGTCACCCATCCCAGTACTACTCCATCTCAAGAACACTTAACTATAGGGGTTCCTCCATGGTTAAAGAAACTCTTCTTGCAACCCCATTTTCAAAACCTTCAAAAAGTGTTGTGCCTTATGAACCATTCATTATAAATCCCCTTAAGCTCACCAGTTCATAAGTAGGAGATATTTTCCATAGCAAGTCAAATTGTGAAATTGCTACCAGGATTCAACTGTGTAGTGTTTTGAGTCAAACTCATTGACCCATGTTTCAAGAGTAGCGGTTCATATGAGCTAATCTCTCATGAGAATGAATGGAACACTTAGCACTTATCTAGAGTAGTACTAGGATGGGTGACCTACCGGGAAGGCCTGGTGCTTCACATCTATGAGAATCACCTAAATGAAATGAGTGATAAGTATTCCATTCATTCTCATAAGAGATGGGTTTTTTTGAACCACTACTCATTAAATATGGGTCAACGATTTTGACTCAAAACACTATACAATTGAATCCTGATAGAAATATCACAATTTGACTTGATTTGGAAAATATCTCCTACTTATCAATTTATGAGCTTAAGGGGATTTGTAATGAATGATTCATACAACACACCACTTGATGAAGGTTTTACAAATTAGGTTTCAATAAAAGTGGGTTTAACCATGGAGGAAACTCCATAGTTAAGCTTGCTCAAGCTAGAGTAGTACTAGGATGGGTGACCTCCCGAGAAGTCCTGGTGCTTCAATTTTGTGAGCATCACCTAAATACAATGAGTGATAAGTGTTCCATTAATTCTCATGAGAGATGGGTTAATGTCAATCACTACTCATGAAACATGGATCAATGAGTTTGAATAAAAATACTACACAATTGAATCCTGATAGCAATATCACAACATTTGGATCGAGTTACGAATTGAAAAAAATATATTGTTATGCCAAAACTTGTGAAAAGTAAAATATTCCTTGCCTATGTTTTATTCCACATTCATTGGGGCATGTGATGAGCTTAGGGTTGATGAAAAAATTGTAACATAAAATATAGATGAGACATGATCACCTCATTTATTCTAAAAGAGAGAAAATTTAATGTGTGATATCCCAAGGTCATGGAAGTTGGGTCACAATCCTCTGTGTGTGTGAAATATTGCACCTGTTACCTATGACACAACACTTCAATAGATCATTACATTAGTGAAAATGAGGTTAGTAAAGCATGTAAATCCACTAAAATCAATCTATTTCTTTCTAACTAGGTAGAGTGTGAAAAACAACATAATAGCCCTCAGATTATGCCTTTTTCAGTGACATATACAACCTAGCATGAAAGATTCTATTAAAAACAAGAAAGATATATAAATAACATGCATTATAGTTCTATAAATGAACATAATAACAATGCATGAACATGAAAACTAAATGAAACATGAATCTATATAAATCCTAACAGCATAACAACGCGTTTTCAATATAAAATGAAGGCTTATTTGTGCTCAAAAACTCCTATTTATAGAAGAAATGAGGAGAGAGAGGGGGGACAAGGGTCATTAATGTAGTTGAAAAACTCATTAATGAGGTGTAAGAGGAATAAATGCCAAAGGCATTAAGGAAGCATGGGCTTGAGGAATATGCATTAAATGCAAACATTTAAAAGGCATGGAAAGGTCATATGCATTAAATGCAAGCATTTAAGAGGCATGGAGAGGGTTTAGAGTCAAGATTGAGAAAGTGGACTTTCTCAAGTGGGTTGAGTTCCTAATCACATATTTAGGAATGTGACATCATTAGGAGGTGGGTTAGAGTGGGATTATGATTAGGATTAGACTTAGCAAGGGGTGAATAGGTTGGGATGGATTTGAATCCAAGGTCAAGGTGGTTGAGGTAGGTTAGGTTAGGGGTTTAGGGGAATATTAATGAAATTAATTATATTAAATATATTCATTCAAAAATAGGAATATTAATTATTTAAGCCTTTTATTGTTTTAGATAATTAATTAGGACTATAGCCAATTAATTAGATTAATTTAGGCTAGAAGATAGGCTTTTTGCAAGTGATTTGATATAATAGGGATTTATAATTCCTTTTAAATTAATGACCTTAGCCATGTTTGATTTGAATTAAATTGATTTTATTTGATTGGCTTAGGTGATTAATAAAATTTAGTGATTAGATCACTTAAGAGATTAAATTTGATTTGAATGAATTATGTCAAGCGATTAAAGAGTTGTTTGAACATAATTGGGGGTATGATCACACTTAGGGAAAATAGGGTCTATGGTCAGAGTAGACCAAATCCAGGTGGTTACATTTTCCCCTCTTTGAATTGATGTGCGAGTAGCACATTGATTCAAAGAAAGTTTTTTTATTTTTGACTTCAGAAATATTGAGAATTTTTCTCATGATCGAATGAAATGCCTGATGAGATTAGTCTCACACTTGATCAAACTAAATTGATAGAATTGAATTTAAACTTGGTTGTAGTCTAAAGGTCAATAAAAGATCTTAAAGATACCAATTCTGAACTTGGTTGTCGTCCAAAGATTGATAATACTGATTCCAAACTTGGTTGTCATCCAAAAGTTAGTATGAAGTTTCCTGTAGCTTAATAAGAATATTTTAAAATGAGGAAACACAAGATATCCAACTTATGAGAACCAAAGCTTTCTATCCAACAACTTTGACTTAGTCAAGGAAACTGTCATGCCCCTAGTTGTTTGATAACGAAGTCATTTTAATGTTGTTTTGAGCAAGAATTTGATTGATGATAGTGTGATCATACCCCCTCGGGAATGAAATCGAAGGAAAGAAATTAAATCCCTCTGTTGAAATGATGTATCAAGTGCATGGAGTAGGTAGGTCAAGAAAGAATAGATTAGAAGAAGAAAAGAAATGGGGGAGTGTTTAAGAATAAACACATGAGAACCAAGTTAATTACGTGAAAATGTGAGTGGTGAGATTGATAAAATTATGTCAGACCAAGATTTATGATAAAATGTGCAATTTGATGGATTTTCAGAACAAATGAAGCAATTATGCATTTCTAGGAGCTGTCGCAAAAAATGTTCGTGCCATGAAAAAGGGATTTAATGCACTTGCGCTATTTGTGTGGAAAAGTGAGCTTGTGACTTTTCTTCAATAACATCTTGCTTAAATCTAGGTTGAATGTCCAAACTTTTCTTTTAGGTATCTCCTTTGCTTTTCTCATTTTGCATGTCACAGACTAGGGATTTGACAGTGGAGATGACCTTTGTACTATCGGCATGATGATAAATCTTGCTGTATGGGCTTGTTAAATTTCTTGTCAAAAATTATCACTTTGATTTCATTCCCAGTTGATTAGAAGGGGAACAAAATGAGTTTAAGTTTCTTGGGAGGAGTTTTGGAACCCCTAAATAGCTCAAAAGGCCAATATATATCTCAAAAATTACACTTTTACTATTCATTTTAACTTTTATCCATAGTAAATTTGAGATCTCTGTAGAGAAGATGGTGGTCCCTATCAAGAAGCATCGTTTCAAGCTCAGTCATTGTCATCAGCTCCCAGACGATTACGCACCTCTGATAAGTACTCGCAAAACTACCTTGTGGATTTTGAAATTTCAAATTTTATGCATTTTTGTGGCTTGTAGAGCCCTTTCAATTCTGGGTCACATCCAAGATTCCAGATCACACCCTATCAAACCCGCATCATATTTGGTATTTCCCATATCATATCCTATTTTTTTGGATTTCTGTGTCGCATCCAGGATTTCCTGAATTGCATCCTATTACTCTATTTTTAGCCTAGTTTAGAAGAAGAAATCTGGTTTATGTTGTACCCTATCATTTAAGGACTGTACCCCATTTTTGGGGTCATATCCAAGATTTCCAGGATCATATCCTGTATTCTCAATCGCATCCTATTTTTCTAGGATCGCATCCAGTAAAAAGGTCGTACCCTGTATATCTAGGATCATAGCTGGGTTTTAGAATTAGAATTTGTGCAAATTGTGAATTGTCTTTTGTCTGTGGACCTTGAATCACTTAGCTGATTATGTTTCTACATTTTCATCATAGATAGAACATTGATTTATCTGTTATTTTTCCAAAAATAGGTTGATTTTGAGGTAGTTGGTTTACGAGGCACATATCCAGGATGTGTGCTCACTTTGGCTAGACTTTTTTTAGATGATGAGTAGGAGACAGTGGTCCATTGTGGATTATGATCCTTGATTGGTTTACCCAATATAGAGGTAATTTGGGGGCTATTGACTGCTCTTGCCGAGAGATGGCACTCAGAGCACAACACCTTCCATCTCTCGATTGGGGAGATGACAGTTACTCCTGAGGATGTATGGTGCATACTGCACATTCCCATTATTGGCCGCAGGGTTTTCTTTGAGGTGACTTCTACTATGGTGATTGGTGCTGCTCGTTGGTATTTCTAAGATGATACCATTGATTGGAGATACCTTTCTTCAGATTACATGTGCGATCATTATGATCGATTATCTTTATATTTAGCAGGTTTGATTGGTGGCATCCTGATGCCAGACATAGGACATCACAGGTTCCTCATCGGATGGGTAGACATGTTGGAGTAGATGGTCATCTCAAGATGAAGATTTGCATGGGGTAGCTACATTCTGACTCACATGTACTGAGAGCTCCATGAGATTGTTTATCATTATACTCAAAGCATGATTGTAGGCATTTTGATTCTTCAGATCTGGGCCTAGGAACACATCCCAGTGACATGACCCATAGTAGACAGGTAGCGGGCACCTAAGTATCCTTATGTTTATATGTATTCTAGACTGATTTAACAACCCTATCTGGGCAAGGTAGAGTACTGGCAGAGACTTTTTGATGATATGACAGAGGTTGTATGGTGGCCATACTTAGACTGTGAGGAGTGGACCTTAGATTCTAGATAGGTTCCATTTTTGTTTCAGATCAGGTACCTGATTGGGAGGACCAGATACATTGTAGAGAGGTTTGTTCATACCTTAGTTTTGAGATAGTATGGCCGGCAACAGGGCAGGACCTAGGGCGTGGCTGTATATGCTCGGATTTGTAATGAGGCACCATTATGGGGTGCCCAGCTTAGTTATGAGATGGCCCATCAGGAGTTCAGAGACATGGTTAGAGTTGATTAGGACCTTCATCATGATGTTTTAGATGTAGTTTTTTCCAATGGGTATGCTACATAGATGCTTTAGTATCCATTTCCTCAGTTCATAGTTCCTGAGGAGGTCATTCCTCGTATAGAGGACCTAACAGATTACGATCTAGATGACCGCCCTGCCAGGGGGAGAGGAGGAGCACAAAGAGATAGGGGTGCTGGTAGAAATGGAGGGAGGGATAGAGGTAGAGATGGGATACGTCCTCCTCCAGATGACAATAATGATGATAGAGATGATAGGGGAGGTGGAGCTGTGGGTGGCACTGCCGATGTGGCCAGTTGGATTGGAGAGGGTTAGTGTACGTGATTCAGATTTGTTTCTCCCTAGATAGATCTAGGTCCTTTAATTATAGGAGAGTAGGGGAGAATTAGAGACAATAGAGGTAGCCTAATAGATCACAAGATAGACTGCTATGACAGGATTCTGGTAGGGGTTCCGACAGAGATGGAGATCTACTATCCCAGTGTGAGTGGGAGAGAGAGAAGTTGAGAGCATGCATCACCACTTTAGAGGCTCTATTGACAGATAGGGATGCACAGATGGAGTGTCTCAGGTCAGAGCAAGATAGACAGGGTAATATGCTTAGAGCGGAGAGAGATGCACATGCTCGGATAGCCACCCACCAAGAACATGGAGCAGCCTATTACTTTGCTTTATACCATGCTGCAGTTCCAGAGGGTCAGAGAGCACTGTCTTATTCATAGGTCACCCAGAAGTCTGAGGGCTCTATGCCTCCTCCACTAACATTTGTACCACCACCTCCTCCTCCTCCTCTAGATCAGGGAGTGGGAGGAAGCCAAATCTGATTTTGTATTTTGTCACATATGTATATTGTATATCTCGATCCTTCTAAGATATTTCTTTTGTATGATGACACATGACATATATATATATATATATATCTAATTCTTTCTAACCCTCTGATACTCTTTGTGTAAACTTTGTGCTTTGTGGTTGATCTTTGTATCATGATGTGTTGATATATATATCTGAGGCAGTTGTTTCTTATTCTGACATGTTTCATGATGTCTCCCCGCTTTGATAGATTTTTTTGCACATGTGATTATATCTTGGTCTTATGATGAGCTAGATTAGATGATGACATCACTTATGCATTTGGATTTATCACTGATATAAATATGTTTCAAATGATACTATGTAAATATGCAAATGGATGTTTTTGATTTTTTCTTATGCAATTAAAATGTATGGATGCACTTAGGATGTAGAAATAAAATGCACAAATGCTTTTCTTTTGTATTTTTCCTCTGTCTCATTTTATGAATGCAAAATGTATGCTATGGATGTGCAATGTTATAGATATTAGTAATAGTAAATGGATGTAATTAACTTGGATTTAGAAGAGAAAATAGAAACCATTTTTGAGCTCAAATTTCTTATGCTTTTACTTCTTTCACAAATGCATCATGCAATCTCTAAATGCAGCTATATGTAGACTCTTAGGACTTGTCACTGATTGGTAGATATTGGAAATTTTTATCATCATTGGGCACTTCTCGGAACATATACCACTTGATAGTAAAACCATCACTAATACCCACTGATATCATGAAAGTATGAATACTATGTTTTATTGAAATGTTAGAAATAGACTTAGGCATCAAGGCATAGAAGCCAGGATAAAAAAATAGTCACCTTCCTTTTATTATATCAGAATCTGTGTAAGACAAGATATTGGACCTGCAATGACCTTGAAAATTCATATCCTTGGGTACATTATGCTTTGTATACCTTAGTGAGAATATGCGTTTAGAAAACAGACAAGGAAATCATTTCAACCTCACTGTAGTTTACACATAACAAAGATCGAGATATATGTGGCTATCCACTCATGGTGGCAGCTCTTACCATAAACATCCAAGTTAGGTAAAAATTATAGGACTATTTAGAAAAATCACCATACGCAAAACACCAAGAAAATGTTATGCCCCCATCCTTACAACTCTTTGTCTTTGCACAGACATCATGGAGTAACTCGGAAGACATAACAACTATCAATTATGAATCAATCAAAGAAAACTCATAACTACTTAGATGCCCCCAGTGGAAACATTATGGGTACATAAAAGAGTTATAATCAAACCAAGATCAAATTGTGTTTAGGTAGTATTGAGAAATACTACTGATTCATTTTTCAAGTGCAATATAGATTCATCAATCAAAAAGTTGGAATTCAAGCTAATATGTGTTCCATGTCTATTTATAACTTTCATCTTGTTTGCAATCCAATGTAGGTCTTAGGAACACCTTGCATGTTAGTGCAATATTTGTGCTAGATAGGTGGTTCATAAAGATACACCCTTGTTTTGTGAAAGTGATAGTTTGGTGTGAGTATCAAGAAGCATTGTGTCACAAGATAAACCATCCTATGATGACCTAGCAGATGCAACCTATCATACTAGAAAAGATTCCCTTAGTGTAGAATGACTTGACCTTAAGAGAAAAACTTAGACAAATCCCAAGCGAGGATAAGGTTTTCATAAGGAAACAAAGTCAAATTTTAGCACAGGTGTAATCATGAAGGTCTAGTATCAACAATGTATTGATAGATAGAGCACAAAATACAAGTGATGCCTGATTGCCAGGTTTTCACCACTTGGAAAAACTTATTTATTCTTTTTTTTTTTTACCCGGATGCCTGTTTTACTAGGTTGTCATCAAGGTAATTTTCTCTTTTTCAATTTTTTTTCTATTTTTTCTTTTTTGAATGTTTTTATAGTACCAAGGTGCCTATTTGCCAGGTTTTCACCAAGGATACCTTTTCTTTAGGACTTTTTCCAGTATTTTTGAAATTTCTTCAGGATCAATTTTCTGATGTTTTTCATATTTTCTAAGAACTATTTACTATACAGGCTCTGCTAGCTGAACACTAAGTGTAGAACCACTTCAAATGTACAGTATTGATAGGATCCAGAAGGACATCTCCTTCAGGAGTAGCTAGTTGATAGGATCCAGTCCCAAAAGTAGCAGTGATAACATAAGGTCCCAACCAGTTAGGTTCAAACTTTCCTTTCTATTCTTTGTTAGGCTGGTTCTTAGGATTCTCCTTTAGGAAGAGAACCCCCACTTGAAATTGGCATGGTTTAACCTTTTTATTGTACCCCTTGGACATGCGTGCTTGGTACACATTAAGATGATCGAACGCCTATTGTCTGTGCTCATCAAGTAGGTCTAAAGAATTCACCCTATCTATGTGGTATTGCTCATCAGTAACAAGACCTTGTAAATATATCCGCAGAGATGGGATTTCAACCTCAATAGGTAGTACTGATTCAACGCCATAGACTAGGGCAAATGGCATGACTCCTCTTGGTGTTTTGATTCTTGTTCTGTAGGCCCAAAGTGCCGAATTTAGTTGTAGATGCCAGTCTCTGCCAGACTTACTTATAGTTCTATGTAGGATCTTGAGAATATTCTTATTAGATGCCTCAACCTGTCCATTACCTTGAGGGTAATAGATTGAGGAGTAGAGTTGAGTGATGTGGAACTATTCACAAAGGTCATCAATGTCTTGGTTTTTAAATTAGCCCCATTATCTGTTACAATTGAAGAGGGTATCTCATATCCATAGATAATGTAGTTTAGAATGAACATAGCCACCTATTTGCTAGTATCTTTGATTAGCGGCATGACCTCGACCCACTTCGTGAAATACTCAGTGGCTGTTATGATGAACTTGTGTCCATTTGAAGAATTGGGATATATTTGTCGAACCAAGTCAAAGGCCCATTTCTAAAATGGCGAATGTGTAATGAAAGGTATAAGTTCTTTGGCAGGAGCATGGATGAGATTTCCATGTGTCTGGCATTTATGACATGTTTTGAAAAATTGAATAGCATCTTTTTCCATGGTAGGCTAGTAATAGCGTACTCTAAGCAGTTTCTTTGTGAGTGAAAAGTTGTTTGAATGTGATCCACATACACCTTCATGGACTTATTTTAGTGCACGATCTGACTCTTTGAGTTATAAACACCTAAGAAGCGTACTGTCGAGACCTCATCGATATAAATTATTAGTTATGAGGACATAACACTATGCTGTCCTAATCAAGGCTCTTTTCTCATTTCTAGATAAATTATTGGGAATAGTTTGGTTAGTGAGGTAAGCAATGATATTAGCATACCGAGATTGGTCTGGGATGTTCAAAGCACATATTAATTGGTATTCAAGGGTATCAAAGATAAGATAGGATAGTTCTTCCACCAAGAAGTCATAGTGGAATTGATGTTACTCCAGTTGTAACATGGACGCCAATGTAGCCATAGCATCCATAGCTTTGTTCTTTGTTCTGGGTATCTGCTGGAATGTGATGGAGATAAATTACTTCTTAAGGTCATCAACCAGTTGTTTGTAGGGTGTCAAATTCTCATATTTTGTCTGCTAATATCCATTAACTTGATTGATAATGAGCTGGGAGTCACCATACACGTGTAACTCTACAATCTTCCACTCCATAGCAAGCTTAAGACAATTTACCAATGCATCATATTCAAAAATGTTGTTCATGCATGGAAATATCAATTTGCAAGACTTGGGTATCTTGTAGCCTTGAGGAGTTATGAATAGAATTGCTTCTCAGAAGCCTTGTTGTGTGAAAGAACCATCAAAGTACATCTTCCATGGCTACTTAGTTAGATGCATAATGGTCTCATTAGTGAATTCAATCCTTAAAGGTTCATCATCTTGAAGTGGTGAATCAGCTAGTTGATCTGCGATGAATTGTCCTTTAATAGCCCTCCTGTCTACATACTCAATGTCAAATTCACTTAGAATGAGGACCCATTTTGCTAGACATCATGTTAATGCCATTTTTCTTAAAAGATACTTTAAAGGATCTGTTAGGGATTTTTCTTGTATGAATCACAATGCTTGAAATGTCTATGTGAACCTTGAACCTTTACTCCTGATTTAGAGACAAGAAAAGCCTAATTGCTAAGGACTGGATAAGGTCCTTCCTCATTTT